>JAXQQM020082519.1:0-187846 GCA_034641835.2 Pinus albicaulis
CCTCATGATCTTTGACTTAGAGAATTTTACACCCCGCCTACCCCATCAAATGGCTTTTCAGATTCCGATAATAGTAAAAAACAAGCATATCTTTCATATTGTTGTCGATGAAGGGGCTTCTACATGTATTATGTCATTAAAATGTTGGAAATCACTTGGTTCTCTGACAATTAACCAATCACCAACTATTCTCAAATATTTTGACAGAAGAGGTTTTCAGCCATATGGTATTTTACAATATCTAACAATAGAGGTCGAAGGAAAAATGGTTAATCTAGATATGGAGGTGTTTGATGCCCCTCTAGATTACAACCTTCTCCTGGGTCGCCGTTGGTCTTACGCCTTGACTGTTGTTGTATCATCGATATTTCATCTCATCATGTTTCCTCATAAAGGAAATATCGTTAAGATAGATCAACTCTCATCTTATTCATCCGACCTAGACTCTACTAATAGCATCCAATACATCGGAAAATCGACTATCCCTTATAAGGATGTCGGAGTAGGTTTGATTAAAGATTCAGCTTTACTGGGAAATTTTTCCCTACCTGCTCCCAACGTACAATATCCTATTGCTAATATCAATATGATTTCATCATGTACTATGTCCTTTGATGATCCTTGGATAGTACCTTCAGAATCAGAATTGGATTCATTCGATGGCCCAATGCCTTTGAGTCCTTTTGAGTTAGCATATCAAAATGTAAAGTCATTTTCTGATACTCCTTCAACTGAATCTGATACAATGAATGTGATTAATCAGGAGTCATTTTCAATATCGAGCTTAGCTTCGACACCAATTTTGGATTCTTCTCAAGTATTCAATACTGATGAACATATTCGTGAATTCTTGTCGATAGATGAGTACCATGGGAAGATCTTCATCATAGATCTTCGTTTTTACCTGATCTCGATCATTTTGAGAATGATTTTTCCTCCATTTTTACCACTAATTACGTCAAAGAACCTCATAATCCTTTCTCAGATATCGATTCTGAATTGAATTTAGAAAAATTTCTGTGACGGTTCCTCTTGAAATTTCAGTAAAACCTGGAATTGTTGAAAACATTCATATAGGTGCTTCTTGTATGCTAGATGAAATACAAGCATATAAAGCCCTATTTCAAGAATTTCATGACATTTTCGCCTGGTCATATGAAGAAATTCCAGGAATCAATCCGTCAATTTTTGTTCATGAAATTAAGACATACCCGGATGCTAAACCTATTAGACAGAGATTACATCAAATACATCCAAGAAAAGCTGCCGCTATCAAAGAAGAAATTGAAAAATTACTTCGTGTAGGTTTTATTTATCCGATCCCGTTAACGGACTAGGTATATAATATTTTTCTGGTTAATAAAAAACAAGGAGCAATATGAGTATGTATCGACTATAGGGATATAAATCGAGCTTGTCCAAAAGACAATTATCCAACCCCTTACATTGATCAAATTATCGATGATTGTGCTGGAAGTGAAATGTTCTTGTTCATGGATGGATTTTCCGGCTACAATCAAATAAACATACGCCCTGCAGATCAACCTAAAATAGCTTTCATTTGTCCATGGGGGACTTTTGCTTATCGCAAACTACCTTTTGGCCTTAATAATGCTGGTACCACTTTTCAAAGGACCATGTCTTATGTATTTCACGACATTAAGTACATTGTGTAGCCCTACCTCGATGATTTTCCTGCTCATTCTTCATGCAGAGCATATCATATTACTCATTTACGAGCCATATTTATCCGATGTAGCCATTAAAAGATTCGCCTGAATACTCACAAATGTGTTTTCTGCGTAAAATCCAAATGATTGCTGGGATTTATTGTCTCAAAGGTAGGTATTCATGTTGATACATTGAAGGTTGAGGCAATCATCAATTTACCTCCTCCTTCTACTCTTCGCCAACTCCAAAGTTTGCAAGGGAAAGCAAACATTTTACATCAATTCATTCCTAATTATGCCAAGTTAATGAAAGGTTTCACTAGGTTGTTTAAACAGAACATTCCTTTATTTTGGGACGAGGTCACTGATATATCTTTTGATGCTTTGTAAAACACATTGACCCATGCACCATTATTGCATCCTTTGAACTAAAACCAAGATTACTTTTTGTACCTCACTGCTTCTGATTCCACAATGGGGATGGTTTTAGTTTAGGAAGATGAATTCCATAGTGAACATGTGATTTACTGTCTTAGTCAAAATTTGCATCCGACTGAGATCAAATACTCACATGTAGAGAAATTGGCCTTGGCAGCTGTTCAATTTTTCCAATGTTTTCATCACTACATATTTTTATGAAAAACGACAGTGATGTTTGATTGTAACCCTATGATGTACATTTTGACCAAACAATTGCTAGAGGGGAAATACTCCAAATGGATTGTTATCTTGCAGGAGTTTGATTTGGATTTTGAAAAATCCAAATCCAAGAAATCCTTGATATTTGATGAACTTATGTGTGATTTCCCACATACTGATACAGAAACTGTGGCAGAACAACCAATCATAGATGAATCCTTGTTTCTCATTAGTACCATTGATCCTTGATATGGAGATATTATTGTTTATCTTTAGACCCAACATTTTCGGCCTGAGCTTTCACAGTCGCAACAACGAAAAATACGTTTCCAGTCTCAACAATATCATATTGTTGGCGACACACTATATCATCATGGTTCAGACTCAGTTTTTCAACGTTGTTTAACCCATGAGGAAGACAAAAAGGTTTTAAATGATTGTCACTCTGGAGCATGTGGCAGTCATATGTATGGGTACGCCAGAGCCCAAAATATATTGCGCGCAGGATATTTTTGGCCATCCTTGTTTAAATATTGTATTTATGCGGTCAGAAAATGTCATAATTGTCAAATATTCGATTGAACCAACTACTCCTCTTCACCCTATAATTTTTGTCAGTCCTTTTGAAAAATGGGGCATTGACTTCATTACATGTAACCCTCATTCGGCGGGGGGCATGGGTATATTATTCTTGCAGTAGATTATTTTACCAAATGGGCCGAGGCGATGCCTACATTTGCGGAAAATGGAAAAAATGCAGCTACTTTCATATTCAGTCATGTGATTGCTCGTTTTGATGTACCCCAGGCGATAATTATTGATCACGGGAGCCATTTTTAGAATATCATGATGACCGAGATAACAGACCAAATTGGCCTACGCCATGACAGTTATACACCATATTATCTGCAGGCCAATGGTTTAGTTGAAGCGATTAATAAATTTTTAGTCACCATGATCAAACGAATCATTAGAATTCAGAAGTCGAATTGGAATACCATGCTCTTTTCATCACGTTGGGCATATCGAACCTCAGCAAAAAAATCGACAGGTTTTACCGCTTTTCAACTGGTTTACATTTTAGAAGCGGTATTACCCATTGAATGTGAGATACCATCACTCCAACTAGCCATAGAGTTACTACCAAACACTTTTGAAGAGAAGAAACATTTTTTATACTTGGCTCAATTAGATGAGAATCGACGCACCATTGCATTAGCTACCGAGTCTCATGCGAAAAGAATGAAAGCTCAGTATGATAGAAGTGTTACCCCTCGTAATTTTTCAGAAAGAGACCTAGTTTTGATTTATGATCAAGCCAACGATAAGCGAGGGGCTGGGAAATTTGAACCCATGTGGCATGGTCCTTATATTATCAAGCGACAGTTTGAAAAAGGGGCCTATGAATTGATTGATTTTTATGGGGTCTCTTTAGGTAAACCCATAAATGTACTTTATCTAAAAAGATATTCCGCTTGATTTTTGTGTGGAGATCTTCTCTGTATATTAGTTACTTTCTAGTTGGTGTGCTATAGATTAGAAATGTGTGCCTAGATTAAGTGTGCTCTTACTACTACTCCTACTTATCTGGATACTTTTTATATCACAGATGTTGACGTCCTTTCAAACATATATTGGTTTTGATGATGGCGCTTTTCGTAGTACACAGAACATCTCTTCTGCAGCTTGGGTTATTTATTCACCCACTGACGAGTTAGTATCGATGCATGGGGTAAGTCTTGGTCAAAAAATGAACAATATTGCCGAATATAGTGAAGTTATTGAATTATTATTGAAATCCATTTCATTTGGAATTCGGAGTTTTATTGTTATTTTAGATTCTGAACTCGTTGTATTAAATTTAAAATGAGTATATGCCATTATAAATCTAGTATTATTAACATTATTTTTAAGGGTTCGTCTCTTGGAAGGAGAGTTCGATTATATTGAGTATCAGCAAATTCCGAGAAATTTAAATACATTAGCAGATGCAATTTCTTCTAATGTTATAAATAGACATTTGCAATAACAAAGTAATAAATCAACATTCGATAAACATGATTGAACATGTAACTGGAAATACTAGTATATCATAGTATAGATGTAGTGTTCAAAAATAGTACATCGTTTTCGATCATAGGCTCAAAATGCCTGATGGTCGGAAAAAAGTGATACAAAAAATGAGTCTACAAGTCAATCATCCACTATCCGTGGTGATGATCATGATAATACACTCCTGCTCATGCCACCCTAGTCAAAATCCTCTTGAATGATCCAGGAACACTAATGACATATCTCTGTAGACGGAGTGGGATATCATCTATGGTGGTCTCAGGAATATCCATAGTAAGCCGCTCCAAATGGTGCTCTAAACCAGTCAGGATCTCTGCAGTCTAATCCTGTGGGGGTGGTGCTACTACTGCTGCATCCCTTTGCGTTCGGTCAAAAGGACAGAGATTGGCTGGTCGACTCGGACCCACATCTGCATTTCAAATTTTTGTTATCAGTTTTGGACGATTTAAAAACAAAATAAAAATTAGAAATTAGAACATGTCAAAAGAGATTTTTTTACCTGACTCATCCCACTGAGCTCCTGAAGGAAGGGGCATATCCCAGTTGCCATGAAAATCCATGCCGGCATAAGGAAAATCCTCTATAACAAAAATTTGGTGTCCCAGCCAATGAAAATAATTCGAGGGAAATTGAACAATCTCCCCACCCTCGCTGTGGCGGGCCATCAAAGCAACCCAACGAACCATCATAGGCTCTCGAGGTCGACCAACATCAATAGGACTATGCTGTGGGGCTAACATAGGGATCCTTTCTAGAGCAAAGGTGACAACGATGGACCCATATCCGAAGTTGTTTAACTTCCCATTCTTTGCTCTCGTAAGTTGGCCTTTCACATTTTCCAACACTGCCTCACACCAGTTGAATATGGTGCCTCAGAAAAAATCTACTGCGATGCGCATCTGAGATCCAATGGCTACATGCAAAGCTTCACTTACGCACAACTTGAAAATGGTAAAAGAAATCACTTTTAGCTAGGGACGGATGATATTTTTAATGTCAATCCATTTGTCTCGGGGATTGGCTTCATCATTGCAGAACTCTAATTGCAGGATGGAAACAAACTGGCCACCTGGCCTAGCCCCAAATAGAGATAGTGGTTCACCTCTCCTAGACAAACCAATCAAAAAATATATGTCTTCCAGCTCAATCTTGAGCCGGTGACCTCCGATAACGAAACACTAATCGTGAACATCCATTTACTTACCAGCCAAGTAAGAAGATCCACTTGAGCTCTCATGCTACTGATAGCCCAAAATTTGAAAAGCCCATATGCTCTTAAAAGTTGAAAATTTGGTTGATGAATCATTGCTACTTCATCTACCTCGTCATGTTCCCGTTCTCGCCAAATGAGCATTGTAGATATCCTACAACAAGTAAAATGAAGGAATAGTATCACTTTGAGGCAAAGAAATTAGGTAATTTAGGAAGAAAATATGTTTTTAAATTCATTATGGTGTCCCCGCTCTTTACGCACAGAAACAGTGCGTAGCTCCGCACGGGCTCTGTGTTAAAAGTGTGGGGCCTTGACATTTTCCTTTGTAGGAAAATGTCGGGGTCCGCAGGTACCCAATGTCTTACCTACGGACCCCCGAGGGCAGATTTTTCAACCTATTTTCCTCCCAAAAATGAAATTTTGACCCTAGTTTAAAAAATTGAATGGATGAAAAGAAAGAGCAAGAGGTTGTGGATTACCTAAAATAGACGGTTATCGATTTCGATGGTCAGTTTTCCCAGAATCTTCTCCGAAGCATTTTTTTCCGAGAGTTCTAAAATCCTCACTGCAAACTCAAATGGTGAAAACGAACTTGAAAAACTCCTTTTTATAAGCTTTTCGGATAAATAAATTTTAAATTTGTTTATTTTTCACTTTAAAAAGTCAAATTTTCGAAATATTTTTTATTATTGAAACAGGTATGTTTAATTTTTCGAGTTTTTGTGTAGAATAACGGATTTTTCAAGTAAAATGGTCATTTTTGATGAAGAGTAAACTTTTATCACTTTTTCGGGCTCTTTAAAATTTACAAAAAAGCAAAACGATAGAGACCTCTTTTAAGCCCTTTTCAGACTCTTTAAAAATGAAAATATTGCCAAGTACTTGACTATTCGAACTCATTAAAGTAAATGAATGGTCGTCCCTTCAGTATAAGTTTACCCCTTTTCTGGACTGAAATGAACTATTTACGAAAAAGGTATACGTTGACTAATCATGGTCAATAGAGTTATCTCTTGAATTATTTTATCCTTTATTCACGCCTAAGAGACTAAATTTGTGAAAAATTACACCCAAGGAATTTCTCCTATACTGGACTCATTAAAATTTAACAGTAAAGGATCTGTCAATTACAAAAAGGAACGAACCACTCCTTCTTAGGGTTCGATTTTAAACTAAGTTGGACTCATCCGAAGGATGAACTTATAAACAAGAAAATGTTATCCTCCTCAAGCTTGTCAAAAAATAAAGAGGTACATACCAGAAATGGTGGGGGAAAAGAGAGAAAACAGATTCATTTGTTACACTTTGATTTGTAAAATCATTACACCACTCTTGAACATGACACTTTCTTTCGCAGTTCCACCTGGGTTAGGAAATCCTTTGCCTATCAAGTAATCAAACCACATTGAAGGTCTTCAGCCAATTTCTGGTTATTAGCTTAGGGAAACTATCACCAAACCATCTACAGTGTTGTTATGTGTTCAAGAGGATAAACAAACGAACCATTCATCTGCAAACATTTGTCTCCACTCTCGTTAACCATCCCTGAGTCTGTCCTTGCAAAAATTTCTTCAAAACTTTATTTATGGTTTCGTGTCGTGAGCTTGCTTACGATATATAACTTTCTATCGATGACATCTCAT
The DNA here is from genome assembly GCA_034641835.2 of Pinus albicaulis. Taxonomy (NCBI): domain Eukaryota; kingdom Viridiplantae; phylum Streptophyta; class Pinopsida; order Pinales; family Pinaceae; genus Pinus; species Pinus albicaulis. The sequence goes on from JAXQQM020082519.1 coordinate 7,239, forward strand.
TATACAGGAAGTTGATCTAGAATCCATCAGTACCTTGGAATCTGGATGCCTTAATGGCAGGTTTCTCACCTTCGATGACAGGTTGCATCATTGACCTTCGATCGAACGATTCCATGAAATGTTCGACTTCAGATCACTTATTCACATTTCATGCATTGTACTGAGTACTTTGAGAGCCATTGTCATTATTGGTGGTTTCTCTCACACTTGTTAACAGTTCATATCATTGACTAGTAATCAAGTGGTTTCTACCATGTTCGACTTCAACACATTTAATCACATGGATAGAATTGTACTAGTTTGGGAAACATAAATCAAGATCCTAGATCTAGTTTCACCATCGAGTGCCGAGTTTTTTATTATTCATTATGCAGTAGACTATTCATTGCAGATGGATGTGCCCATGCTATGTCTACACTATTGATGTAATATTAAAATCATTTCTGTATCAAAACAAGTTTAGTTAGTTTTTATCTGAGTATGGGAATGCCTACCTCATCGATGATATATATATATATATATATATATATATATATATATATATATATATATATATATATATATATATATATATATATATATATATATAGATATATATATGTGTGTGTGTGTGTGTTGCGTTGAATGTTTTTATAGGGTTCCGACTGGGGTGTCCACAGGCTAATCCTTGAAATGATAAAGCACATCACTCTTTGAATACTCTCAGACTTCACACTTTAGGGGGGAATTTTTTACACTGAAATTTGTCACCATGACATTTTAGTACTCCCTTAGAAGTCTACAATATCAAATTTCCTAAAGACAAGCCTTGAAATTAAGAGAAAATCTCATAAAAGTCTTAAAACTCTTGTACCACACTTTCTCTTAGTATTGCATGTGGTCCCGCACCTTTTGGCTATAAATCATGTGTAGCCAAATGTAATCTTTGTTTATTGAAAGTGTGGACCCCTGTAAAAGATAAGAAAAGGCACAAGTGAAATCTAGAAGCTTAGTTTAAGTCATTCTTGGAAGCTTCTAGAAACGTTCTTGCAGTGGAAAGTCCGCTCTTTTCAAGTTCATGCATCCCATCCATTAAGGAGCTAACCCTTGATGTAACGAACTAATCCCATTGAAGGAGGATTCTATCCCTTCTTTTATGGAGCTGTAACTTCCTCTCTTTCACTATAAAAAGAGGCATAGGGCAGCCTCAAAGGGTTACAATTGATGAGTTAAAGTTTTGGTATTATTGGATTTGAAGTGCTGTTGAAACTTAGACCGTTTTGGCTGAGATTTTATGCTGGAAAGATTACATACCTATATGTATCTCGGTTGGAAGAGTGTAAGGCTTTTCAAAGTAAATGAAACGCCTGTTTCGGATGCCAGGAAGGCCTGTATGACATCAAGGCAGACACGGTTGTAAGGCTCTTCTTATTTAAGTTAATACAAATAAGTCCGTTTTTCTCAGTAAGCTGTCAATTGATTGGTTTATTTTATGGATTCCTTGATCACCATAATACATATGATTTATGAATATATGCTATGCAGGTGCTATTTGATGTTTTCTTGTTTGTGATTGCAGATCTTCGAAGGCAACTGTTAGGTCCCTATATTACTAGTATAGTCCCTTAATGTTATTAGTGTAACCCCCTTATTGTTATTATTGTACCCCTGTAACCCCCATTTTGTTATTATTGTGCCCTTAAATTATTATTGTTAGGTCAGCTAGGATTCATTGTGGCTCCACTACGATTACATAATGGCCCCATGGACTCCTATATAGAAAGGAGGTTTTGTAATTTGTTTCATACAAGAATTTTTCATTAATGTAATGTATTGGAGGTTTCCCCCTCGAAGTGGCTTATTTCTAAAGCGTTGATATCTCTTTTCTTCTATTTTTGGAGTTGGTTACACAACATTTGGTATCAGAGGCTTTGGATTCTAGGGTTTCGCTGCTCCAAACAGGTCATCGTGGAATTTTCGCTATAATTTTTTTTTCTACGAAGCTTCGGAAGCTGAAATTTTTAGGGTGCGAAGCCGAAATCCTAAGGAAGATCATCTAAAAATTTCAAAGCTTGGTTTGCAATATTTCCAGAGATATGATCTGTGGAAGTTAGGTCTTTTTTCAGGCTCCTAAATAGGTCATCATGGAATTTGCGCTATAAATTGTTTTCTATGAAGGTTCAGAATCTGAAATTTTTAGGGTGCGAAGCCGAAATCCTGAGGAAACTCATCGCAAAATTTTAGAGCTTGGTTCAAATTTTTTTTGGAGATATGATCTGTGGAAGGTAGTTCTTTTTCAGGCTCCCGAATTTCATCTCAAAGAGGTGATCGTGGGAAAATTTCAATAGCTCTTTCTCTGAGCATTGGATTGGATTGCTGTAAAAAGTGGTTGCAATTACACGGAATGTAGTTTCTTTGCTAGCAATTTCAGAGGCGAAGGATGAAAAAGTGACACGTGGCAAGTCGTACAAATTTTCTCTACTGAACTAGTCCATAATTAAGTCATTGTGGGAGATTGGACATAGCTTTGTCTTGGAGAATCCAAATCAGGTCAAACCTGTGGCATTCAAAAGAGCATTCAGAGGGCTACTTTAATGCTAAATTTAAGATATTAAAGAGCCACAATCACAGATATCATCCAATTTCAATATCGAGCTCCTCAAAATCAAGAAAAAGGTGTGTATTGTTTTTCCAAATTGCATAAGTCTTGCTTGAAAAATCAGTTTGAATTGATTCTAAGGGCATATTGTAGAATAGATATTAGTATTGGGTTCTAAAAAATGCCCTGTAAAAATAATTCAACACCTATTAAGCCTTCAGAAGGCTCTACTATGACTGATGAAGATGAAGAATTGCAACATGATCTATCAAAATTACAAGATCAAGTGCACCAAATTTCGCTCTCGCAAAGAGCAACAAAATATGAAATGGAAGTTTTGAAGAAAGGCATGGAAGCGAAGATGGATGGTGTGAAGAATAATATGGATGATTTCAAGAAAAGTGTGGAATCTAAGATAGATGGCATGGAAGCTGGCATGGAATCTAAGATGGATGACATGGAAGCTAAAATGGAAAATATGAAGAATGATCTAAAAGCATACATAGAAGGTTTGACAAAGTTGATACAATAAATGTTTCCTAATGGTGAAAAGATAGTAGAGGAAAATCATGATGAGAACAAGATAAATGTTAATCGCGATTTCATAAACTCTAATGTTGGCAGGAAGAACCACCATATTCCAAAAATGGATATGAGGAAGTTTGATGGAAAGGACCATGTAACATGGATAATATAGATGGAGCAATATTTTGATCTCCATAATGTGCAAAACACACAAAAGGTATGCATTGAAACTTTACATTTAGAACAAAATACATTTGTATGGTATCGATGGCTTTGCTCCCATAAAAAAATTGTCAGTTGGTCAATTTTTACGAAGGAAATGATAGCACATTATGAGGATACAAAGAGCAACACCTTCTTTAGCCAATTGATAAATCTCAAACAAAAGGGTTTAGTGGGGGAGCACATTGAGGACTTCCAAAAATTGAATATAAGGGTAACTAATATTCCAGAGGAACACGGGATTGATCTCTTCATAGGTACTTTAAAGGATAACATCCAACATGAAGTTCATGTTTTGGAACCTGATTCATTGGAGAAGGCATTCAGGTTGGCAAGAAAAATTGAATGTAAATTTATGGCGACAAGGAAGCCTACCACTCACTTCTATAAAGAGGGAAGTGTTGCTACTCCTATATTTCCACAACCTACAAGGTTGTCACCACAACAATTGGAAGAAAAAAGAGCAAAAGGGCTTTGCTACAGTTGTGATAGAAAATACACTAAAGGTCATAAGTGTGCTGAGAAGAAATTATTTTACATAGATTGTGAAGAGGAAGAAGAAAATGAACAAGAATAGGATATACACTAGGAACCAACCCTAGAAGAGGAAGAAATGAATCTGTCCATATCGTGTAATGCACTGGCAGGAATTACCACTCCTCAAACTCTTAAAAATTGTTTCCTATACCCAACACCAGAATGTCAAGTGATGGTTGCAAATGGAGGAACTATAAATTTCTCTAGAAAATGCCATAATATCAAGCTAACCACGGGGGAATATGTATTGAATAGTCTAATGCTTTCCATTCCTATGGGAGGTGCTGATGTTGTACTAGGAGTACAATGGTTACAATCTTTGGGGACAGTAGCTTTTAATTTTCAAGAACTTTTCTTGAAATTTTTTTCAGAAGGAAAGGAAGTCGAATTACGGGATATTGTAGGGAATCTAGGAAAGATAATAAGCTCTAATGTAATGAGAAAGATTCTAAAGAAATAACAACGAGGTGTAATTGCACAATTATGCTCACTATAAGTTCCAACATCAAAATCATCTATTTCTGCAGATCTCCAACAAGTCTTGGACAATCATTCCAAGGTGTTTGAAACTCCCAAAGGACTCCCACCTATTCGTGATCATGATCATGCTATTCATTTGATTCGAGGAAGTGTTCCTCCAAACATCAGGCCTTATAGATATCCTTACTTCCAAAAGAGCGAAATTGAACGTATGATTGTAGAAATGTTAGAGGCGGGTATAATTCAACCTAGTCAAAGTTCTTTCTCTGCTCCTGTAGTATTGGTACACAAGAAGGATGGATCATGGTGAATGTGTCCGTATTATAGGGAGCTCAATAAGCTCACCATTAAAGATAAATTTCCCATTCCTATGATTGATGAATTATTGGATGAATTACATGGAGCAATTTATTTTACCAAGTTGGATCTTCATTCGGGATATCATCAAATTAGAATGAAGACTGAAGATATTCCAAAAACAACATTTCGAACTCATGAGGGTCATTATGAATTTTTGGTCATGCCTTTTGGCCTTACCAATGCACCTTCTACATTTCAAGGGTTGATGAATTCCATGTTCAAACCCTTCCTTAGAAAATTTGTGCTGGTATTTTTTTATGATATACTAATCTATAGCAGGTCTTGGAAGGATCATGTTGAACATGTTGACAGGGTGCTCAAACTATTGCAGGAGAAAAAATTATATGCCAAAACATCCAAATGTTTCTTTGGAGTACAAGAGGTGGAATATTTGGGTCATATTGTATCTCACAAGGGTGTTAAAGTAGACGCTAACAAAATTAAAGCCATTAAGGAATGGAAAGTCCCCACAACCATAAAGCAGTTGCGATGATTTCTCAGGTTAACAGGGTATTATAGCAAGTTTGTTAAGAATTATGAGAGAATAGCAGCATCTCTAACAACATTATTGAAGAAAGATGCATTTTCATGGACTCTTGAAGCAAGTAAGGCCTTTGAACATCTTAAAGAGGCAATGTGCCTAGCACCGGTCTTAGCTATGCCAGACTTCACAAAAACCTTTACTGTGGAATGTGATGCCTCGGGAAATGGAATTGGTGCTGTTTTAATGCAGGAAGGAAGACCCATTTATTTTGAAAGTTGTCCAATCAAAGGAAAGTATTTACAGAAACCTATTTATGAGAAGGAAATGTTAGCAATACTGCATGCACTAAAGAAATGGAGAACTTACCTAATGGGAAGACACTTCAAGGTAAAAAATGATCATGATAGTCTTAAACACTTTTTGGAACAAAGACTATCTTCAGAAGAGTAACAAAAATGGGTCACAAAGATGTTGGGTTATGACTTTGAAATAATCTACAAAAAAGGAAAGCTTAATGTTGTTGCAGATGCACTCTCAAGAAAGAATGAAGAGGTGGAAGCATTGCTTTGTGCCATTTTTGTTATCCAACCAGATTGGATAACTGAAGCAAGAGATGAATGGAAGAAGGAGAAAGATGTATGGACACTCATTCAAAATTTGTAGCAAGATCCTAGTACATCTGATACATTTAGTTGGAAAAATGATTCCTTATGGTACAAAGATTTCTTATATCTTTGTAAGAATTCCCAACTAAAACAAAATATTCTTTTGGAATTGTACACTTCTCCTTTAGGAGGACACTCAAGATTTTTAAAAACTTACCACAGGGTGAAGAAAGAATTTTTTTGGGATGGCCTTAAATCTAATATTAAAAATTTTGTGGCGGAATTTTTGGTTTTCCAGCAGAATAAAGTTGAGACAATTAAGACCCTGGGACTTGTACAACCTTTATCCATTCCAAGTCAACGTTGGGAGGAGATTTCAATGGATTTTATCACAGGTTTACCTAAGTCCGAAGGAAAGAGTGTCATCATGGTGGTAGTTGATAGACTTACCAAGTATGCACACTTTTTTGCTTTATCTCATCCATTTAAAGCAAGTACGGTTGCTACTACATTTATGGACAGAATTCAAAAGCTACATGGAAGCCCAAGGGTTATTGTGAGCGACAGAGATCCCATTTTTACTGGAAATTTTTGGACGGAGTTATTTTCTTGTTTGGGTACTCAATTAGCTCATAGCTCATCTTATCATCCTCCATCTGATGGTCAAACTGAGATTGTAAATAAATGTTTGGAAGGATATCTTCGTTGTTTTGTATCTGATAAACAAACACAATGGGTCAAGTGGTTACCTCTCGCTGAATGGTGGTATAACACATCCTTCCATACTGCAGCAAAAATGACCCCTTTTATGGCACTTTATGGATATCATCCACCATCCATCACATCATCTTTAAGGGAAAATTCGAAGGTTCAAGCAGTGGAAGATCACATCGAGCGTCAGCAAGAAGTTCTCCAACTCTTAAAGGATAACCTGAATTTGGCACAAAATCGAATGAAACAACAGGCAGATCAACATCGCAGCGAGAGAAGTTTTGATGTAGGAGATTGGGTATTTTACGGCTACAACCATATAAACAAATGTCCCTCAAGCAAGCTAAGAAGGATAATAAATTATCGCCAAAGTACTATGGTCCTTACAAGGTGTTGCAAAAGATTGGTACTATGTCATACAAATTGGAGCTTCCTGCTTCTTCGCGAGTACATCCAGTTTTCCATGTTTCATGCTTAAAGAAGGTTATAGGTGAAGATCTTCCAGTTCAAACAGTATTGCCTGAACTTGATGGGGAAGGGAAAATCATATTGGAACCTGAAGCAGTCATGGAAAAAAGAACTCGACAACTACGGAATCGATCAATTTCAGAGTATCTCATCAAGTGGAAGAACTTACCCACTGAAGATTCTACATAGGAGGATGAGAATTTTATACAGAAGCACCCAGAGCTACTCAAGCGTTGAGGACAACACTTTTTTGAAGGAGAGGGGCATGTTAGGTCCCTATATTACTAGTATAGTCCCTTATTGTTATTAGCGTAACCCCCTTATTGTTATTATTGTACCCTTGTAACCCCCATTTTGTTATTATTGTGCCCTTAAATTATTATTGTTAGGTCAGCTAGGATTACATTGTGGCCCACTAGGATTACATTATGGCCACATGGACTCCTATATATAGAAAGGAGGTTTTGTAAATTGTATCATCCAAGAATTGTTCATTTATGTAACGAATTGGAGGTTTCCCCCTCAAAGTGGCTTATTTCTAAGGCGTTGATATCTCTTGTCTTTTATTTTTGGAGTTGGTTACACAACAGCAACTCTTTCGGGTGACTGAAGGACTAATACTACAAACAAGAGTTGGATCAAAGGTAGGATCATTAAGCCTTTATAGCATTTAATTATCAATCGCAATATATCTAGAGAAAGATAGATTTAATTGTCTCTTTGTTGCTAGCTATCCGTAGGACACTTGGGAGGTATGTCTTTTCTGCAAGAACAACTTATCCATCCAACACACCCATCACACATTCTCCTTTTATGTGTGTGTTTTCCCACACATTACTTCCATGGGTGGGGCTTGACCCATATAAGTTTGACTCAATAAATGCCCATAAAGCCTTGGTTATGATGTGACATTTCCTCCTTAATGTCAGCTTGCCACCACGTCTAGCCTATAAACCTCGAAGCCAACGCTTGGCCATTTTTGGATGTGTTTACGCACGTTGCTCCTAAACATCGCAAGACCACCATGATATCATCGCATAATAGCCAAATGTTGTATTCATCCGTCGGTGCACCCATATAACCTTTCATCATGGTTTTTGTTTCTTCGTCGACCGTCATTCCTTGCATGTCTATTGAACACTTTAAACAACCTCAGTCATCATCCTCAGCTTGTGGTTCTTACAGGAGCGGTTTATGTTGCAGCAAATGTATACTTGGGCAGTGTCCATTGAGCAGGGACATGGAAACCTTATATTTCACACATTTGGGTGTCTGTTGTCACGGTAGGGTGAGGAAACCTATCACGCCACTATACCTGCAGTGATATTTCAACCATGCTATAGACGGGGTGTGGCACTACCATACCTTTTCTTTTCATAATACTCAAGTATGTAGACTACGCCTTTAGCAACACTTGTTAAATTAGTTAAGAAAATGTTCTTTCAATATGTGGAAAACATAAAAATCATCATCATATCCACAATGTACACCATACATACAAGGGAGGGGAAAATCCCTGTTAATAATGAGTCCTCCTGATAATATGTTTCATAAAGGCTAAAGATAAAAGATAAGTTCCAATCTAGAAAAACTCCTCTTTTGCTCCTTGGCAAGGAAACTTACCTTTTCTCCAAGCTTACAATTCTTGACAATCATCAAATAGCCCACAACAATCATTTACAACATCAGATTTCAGATTGGGAATTGTCTGCATAAATTTTCCCAAGTGCTGCTGGGTCACTCGGGTCACTGCCTGCCTATGAGTTCAGACCTTCCCACGATCTCTTCGTGTGTCCAATCCACTTCCTAGCTATATGGGTAGCTTCAAACCATCAATACACACCTGCTACAAATTTCTTCACTTAATTTTGACTTTTGGTCACTTCAGAATGAGCTCTGAACTCACGTTTTGACTCCTGCAGATGCCCTGCCTGACCCAACCTACACTTGCAAACGCCCTGCAAAATTGTTTCGCACGCCCTTCATGTTTCCACCTAACTCGCCCGTGCCCTGCGCTTAACCCGACTTGACCTGTGGTTTCGTATGCCCTGCGGTATTATTATACATGCCCTGCAATGTTGCCCCGACTTGACCTGTGCCTCACCCTTCACTTGACCGTCATGTATTTCCTCACCAATGAGCTGTTGGCTAGCTCGTGGTGCTCTAATGGCTTTTCTCAAATTCTTTAATCTTTTTTGAACTCTCTTTTTGGATGCCTCCTTCCATCCATCCACATGTCATATTAATACGCGTTGCGTTTGTGTCATGGGTCACTTGGCAGATCTGAGCCGACCTAACCGATGCCCTTCGTTCAATTGTCTACACTCCATGTAACGTTGGTCACGCTCCAACATGTCGGCCACCCAACTCAACATGTTGGCTTGATCCTAGATTACAATGTGACACTTTGGCTTATAACGTCACATTTCCACCATTTGCTATGTGTGATGCGTCCGTTATTTCACGCGCATGTGCCACCCATCACTATATGCCCGCGCCCATGTGGTTACGCTTGTAACATCGTATGGCACCCAAAAATCATATAAACGCCTGATGGTCTCGCCCATTACCTCGAACATGCCTCATTAAATCTATGGCCTTATAAAACCCCAACCTTCCCTACACTTGGATAGCTTCTTTCGTGGCAAGGCATGAAAACCCCAAGTTCTAGAGACAGAATAGGGAAGCAGTTTTCGTCGCACTGTGAAATGGAAGCCCCAAGTTTGTGAGACTTGAATGGTTCTTCATCATGCCATGTAATGGAAACCATGGGTTCCATAAAATTAGGAATTTTTGGTCATGCCACAACATGGAAACCCAAGTTCCCCACACTAGGGCCGCTATTTTCGTCAGGGCAGGAGATGGAAACCGGAAGGTTCCCAAAATTAGGTGATTTCCCTCATGCCACGAAATAGAAGCCTGAATGTTCTGCAAACTTGGTTGGTTCTCCATCATGCCGTGACATGGAAACTTAAGTTCCCTGCATCGATGCCATAGTTTCTGTCATGGCACGACATGGAAATCCCTGAGTTTCCCGGAATTGGGCGGTTTCTGTCATGCCTCAAAAAATGGAAACCCCCAAGTTCTGTAGACCTGGGCAGTGGTTTCTATCGTGCCATGATATGGAAACTCGAAGCTCCCCATACTTGGGCTGAAATTTTAGCCGTGCCATGACATGGAAACCCCAAGTTCCACATACTTGGGTGGAAGTTTCTATCACAGTGCGGCATGGAGCCCCCAAGTACCTTGTGCTGCGGCTATATTTTCCATCACGATGGGACATGGGAACACTAGGTTTCCCATACCTGGGAAATTTTCCTCTGTGCCATGAAAGGGAAACCCCAAGTTTCTCCAAATTGGGTCGGTTGTCCATCGTGTGGTGAAATGGAAACCCCCAAGTTTCATTGACTTGGGCAGTAGGTTTGTACGCGCCGTGACATGGAAAAAACCTCAAGTTCACTAGAGGCTTGGGCCACAGTTTCTAAACACCACTAGTTCTCTAGACTCGGGTGATAGTTTCTATCGTCATGGAAACCTCGAGTTCCCCACGTTGAGGATTCGAATTGGTTAGCCCAAAAAAGTGTGCCTCTGGATCCCTGGGATCAAATCTCTCCACCAACCTCCTGGTGAAGTCTAAATATGAAGTGATACTAGCATGCCCAAGTGTATATAACCCATGAAACCACCACTCATGTCCCTCACCTTCTAGGTGTAGCACTGCTATTTTGATAGCCTCCACTTCAAAAAATATGTTGAGTTGGAAATAAGTATCAAACTTCTCTACGCAAGCCTTGGTTGTGCACTAGGGTGATCCATCATAAGAGGGAAAAAATAATCTACCCAAACTACATTGTAGATCTGAGTTCTGCATATACCCTCCCTTTTAATGGTGATTGAAGGATCTCTTACCATCCTTGATCCGACAGAACTCCTAAAAGTTCAAATATTCCTTGAATCTTCGGGATTGAGATTCATAATCCACAAAATAATCACCAAGGGTTTCTTCCCTCAAGGGCCTTCCTTCCTCACCCTCCAAAGATAGGAATGTGGGCATAGTGGAGTGTTGTGAAGAAGGTTGTGCTACTGTTTTCTCACACCACCAATGTGAGGTGTTAGATCTTTCTCCATGGTGAAACCTTCTAGGGGATTCCTTTTGTCTTTCAAATCTAATCTCTTTGATATATTTTTCAATGCCCTTCAAAGTTTGAAGAAAAATTTTTGGAATCTCTCTCTCCTCCACAAGCTGAGCCAGGATTAGAGATCTGATACCACTTCAATATTCCTTTTTGGGAAAATTAGCAATATAGGCACCAAAATTTCATTATTCAGAAAGTTACACTATAACAGTCAAGAAAAGCCCATGGATTCATTATTTTATGTATTATAGAAAACAAATATACAAGGGCATCAGAAACAAATCATTTCAACTTAGTGAAATAGGCCTCCCAAGCCCAGAACAACCCAAAAACACTACAACCCTATGACTACTACAACACAAAAAAATTGAAGCATGTGAAAACGTAGTCTAATGAGGGTTTCTAATACAGAAATACAGAAAAAAATGTATTTTCTCATATATTATTCAAAAGATCTAAAAAATGGAGATCTAGTCTCTTTTACACAGTCCCAAGAGAACCCGGCAAGGGTTTCTTGAAAGGCATGAAATAAAAAAAGTATAAACTAAAGATCTGCAGCTGAATCATGTTGTCTTACTACAGCTCTACATAAATATGGCTAAAAAGACAAATATATGGATGTAATCCTCCTTACTAGCTTTTCGGGTGAAAGTTTGATCTTTTCACTAGGAAACTAGCTCATAAACAGGGATTTTGACCCTTCCACTGCAACACCATGAAAAAATAACCCTGTTCCTCAAGGAGACTACGCTATGGTTGTAGGTGACTACTTGGCCCAATTTCAAATGGTGGAAATGAAGCATAGAATACTCCTCTCAGATTTCTTTCCCAATTCCTCCAAGAAAGAGTGTGGAATTCCCGCATGGAAATACCCTTGTACTAAACAGTACAACAAACCTAGCTAAATAGCTGAAGCATGCAATAAGTCAGAAGACTCAAACATAAAAAAAATTTGAATGCCTTTCATGGCTTCCATCCCTTCCCTTATATTCTTGGTGAGCTTCCTCACCCTTGGCCCCACTCATTTATGAGGTTACTTCCATGCAAACACTCCTCCTCCAAAACTGCCTTGTCCCCACTATCTCCACTCTCTTCTTCAGCAACACTATTGATTTGGTCAACCTTGATCTAGTCCACATGCATTTTTCCCTTTCACACCTAAGGTGGCTTTATTTTTTCTATATAAACTGATCCAAATTCACATTGGAAGTGTTTTATTCCTACTAAAGAGATTTAAGGGTCTCCTTACCCCATTTATTCTTCTATATTGAAAATAAAAGTAAAATATAATATTCCAACTAGCTAAAAGCTAATTGGAAAAATTATAGTCCTCCCCTCCCAAAATTTGATTTTCCTCAAGCAAAAGTAAATAAGGATGCTACAAAATCTTCTCTCCTTCCCAAGTGGCATCCTCATCAGGAAGATTCCTCCATCAAATCAGATATTCTTTGATCACCCTGCTCCTTAGCTGCCTCTCTCGAGTATCCAAGATAGCCTCTGGTTGTAAAACTAGATGTCCCTCATCATAAATAGGTGGGAGATCCATAGTGGCAACCAACTATTGCACAATGGCCTTCTTGAGACATGAGACATGAAAAATGTTATGGATCTTTCTCCCAACATGAAGCTCTAGCTCATATGCTACTTCTGCAATACAACAGATCACCCTGTATGGTCCATAGAATTGAGGTTTGAGCTTCTCAGCTCCTTTCTCCTTGAACGTAGATTTTCTATATGGCTGAAGACAAAGATAGACCAAATCATCTACCTCAAACTGCCTCTCTATCCGGCCATGGTGTGCATACATTTTCTGTTGGTATTGTGCTATAGTAATGTTGTCTTTGAGGGACCCGAGTATATCCTGACTCTCTTGAATCCACTCCTTTGCTCTAGGAGCTTTTCTTACCCCAGACATCACATCAGAAAATGAAAGTGCATCATAGCCATAAAGGGCTTGAAATGTGGTCTTGCCAATGGACATATGAAAAGTTTTGTTGTAGCAACACTCCCCCAAATGGAGCCAACACAACCATGCTCTCTGCTACCCCGAAACATAGTTTCGCAAGTAGACTTCCAACCACTTGTTCATTATTTCAGTTTGTCCATCGGTTTGTGCATGATAGCTAGTACTTAGTGTCAACTCAGTACCCACTAACCGAAAAAACTCTTGCCAAAATCCACCCATGAAGTGGCTATCACGATCACTGACTATGGTCTTTGAAAGACCATGGAGTCTAAACACATCCCTGAAGAAAATCTCAACTACCTATGAAGCAGTATATCATGTAGAAATAGAAAAGAAATGTGAATACTTTTTTAGTTGATAAACAACTACAAATATACAATCCTTACCCTGAATTGTAGGTAGATCGGTGATGAAATCCATGGAAATACTCTCCCATTTCCCATTCGGAATAGGGAGTGGATGCAATAATCCCGCAGGATGGTTTTCTTCTCCTTTGTTCTGCTTCCAAACTACTTACTCCTTAATCTGTTGGAGTACATCGTCTTTGAGACCCTTCCATGAGAATCTCTCTTGAATAGCCTGACATGCCTTGGTGAATCCTTAATTCCCTGCAAGTGGGGAACCATGTGATGCCTGAAAAATATTCTTCTTAAGCTTAGAATCTCTATCCAAGAAGACTCAATCTTAGTAATATATGACCTCATCCATCACTTCATACCTCTCATCAGTCACCAATCTATCTAGGATCTCACATGCAAAGTGGTCTTTGGATTATTCTACTAATAACTGAGCCTTCCAATATGAATCAATGCTCATCAAGGAGATTGTTGCTGGCCTCCTAGATAGAGCATATGCCACTACATTACTCTTCCCTTTGACATATTATATTTTAAATTCATATGGTTGGATCTTACTCACCCATTTCTGCTGCCTCTCCTGAAGCTACTTCTGCTCAAGAAAGAATCTCAAACTATTATCATCAGCCTTCACTTGGAATTTATTTCAAACCAAATATTCCCAGAACTTAGCTAAAACATGCATAATAGACAACATCTCCTTATCATATATGTTGTATAGTCTCTCATGTGGCAACAAATTTCAGCTTTCAAAGCTATGAGGTGTCCCCATTGCATCAATACTGCTTCAATGCCTTCTCCTGAAGCATCACATTCCAGCACAAAGGGTTGGGTAAAATCAGGTAGGACCAATACTGGCCAGCTACTCATCACCTTCTTAAGCTCATTAAAAGCTTTCTGCATTGTGGTTGTCCAACTGAAATCTCCCTTATTGGTTAGATATGTAAGTGGTGCTGCTAGTTGAGAACCCTTTCAAAAACTTACAGTAATAGGTACAGATGCCTACAAACCCCAAAAGTTCTATGACATCGTTTGGTTTAGGCCAATCTCTAATAGCATGGATCTTCTCTTCATGGACTCTTACCCCATTCTACTCCAATTATGTGGCCCAAGTAAATCATCTCTGTGAGCCCAAACTCACACTTAGAGAGCTTAGCATTGAATTGTTTCTCCTTAAGAATGCACAATACTACCTCAATATGTTGTAAATTCTACTCCCATGTGCGGCTATAAATAAGAATGTCATCAAAAAATACCAATACAAACTTCCTTAAGTGACCACGAAAGATGTGGTTCATGCAAGATTGGAATGTTTCTTGAGCATTGGTTAGCCCAAAAGTCATTACCAAAAACTCAAAATGTCCATAGTGACATCGGAATGTTGTCTCTGGGATGTCTTGATCCCTCACCTTCATTTGATGATACCTCGATCTCAAGTCAATCTTGGAAAAATAATTGGACCCTCTTAGTTAATCCATCAATTCATTGATCCCGGGAATTGGGTATCTGTTCTTCATGGTCTTCTTGTTCAAGGCCCTATAATCAATGCACATTCTCAATGTACCATCTTTCTTCTCCACCAAGACCACTAAAGAAGAAAAAGGACTGGTGTTAGGCCGAATATGTCCTAAAGAAAAAATATCCTAAATGGACTTTTCAATCTCATCTCTATAGGCTTTGGGATGCCTATAGGGTGTGGTGATCACTGCTTGGATCCCTTGTTCTAACTCAATAGTGTGCTCAAAACCTCGGTCAAGAGGTCTCCGAGGTGGAATATCTCCAAACATTGTAGAATATTAGTCCAAAATAGATTGTACATTTGGATGTACTGATGAATCCTTGCTTCCAGCTTCTAAAAAATGTAGTTCTACTTCCCATTCTATGTCCCCTCTGTGAAAATATTCTTCCATCCCATGGGCTGAGACAATATGGGGTGGATAGGTTTGTATGCATTTGATTTTCTTATGTTTACCACTCCCCTTTTCTGTCCATTCCATGTCTAAGGTTTCCCAATCAATAGGTAACCTTACCTAAGGTGATTAACCACTGGGGACCCAATATCACATTGGTGACTGGAATATCAACCACAAATAAGTGGTCTATCTGTTTGTAGTTTCCCAAGTGATGTTTAATGTTGGAACATATTTGGCACAATGCATGCTTCTAGCAATTGGAACCAAAACTGAGAAACCCTCAAATTGTTTTATGTGAATGGCCCTCCTTTGCACCAATTGTGTATCAATAAAGTTATGGGTAGCTCCACTGTCTACCAATACTGATACTCTTTGTCCCATAATAGTGCCTCTAACTCTCAGGGTTAGATACTTGGGAACTCCTCTCAAAGCTACAAGAGTCCCTCCCATTGGAGGAAATTCCTTCACTACATCTCTTGTGGGTAGTGCACCTCCCTTTTTTGCTACAATTTTGGTCTCCTTCTCCTCATCATAAAATATCTCAATGCAATGTGCTTTCCCTACAACACATTAGTGGTTTGGTACCCATGGCTCCCGACAAGTGAAACAAAGTTTTTTCTTCCTTATATCCCTTTGATCATTATCAAGAGATGTCTTATCCTGATTCTCCCTTGGGAAAGAGGAGATATCTTTCTGGAAGGGGGCTTTGGCCTTGGGTAAAGCATGTTGCAAATCCCTAGCCTTCTCCATATCTTCTTGGAGTGTAATTGGTCTAGTGGATTTCAACAACCCATGCAATGGTTCAACCATCCCATCAATAAACATGCATATTCTCCGGTTCATAGTGAGGTCAGATATCACGACTAAAAGCTTCAAAAACTCAGAGATATAGGTTTCTAAATCTCCCAATTTCTTGAGCTTGGTTAGCCCAACAAAGTGTGCCTCTGGATCCCTGGGATCAAATCTCTCCACCAAACTCCTGGTGAAGTCTGAATATGAAGTGATACTAGCATGCCCAAGTGTAGATTACCCATGAAACCACCACTCATGTGCCTCACCTTCTAGGTGACGCACTACTATTTTGATAGCCTCCACTTCAAAAACTCTGTAGAGTTGGAAATAAGTATCAAACTTCTCTACTCAAGCCTTAGTTGTGCACTAGGGTGATCCATCATAAGAGGGAAAAAATAATCTTCCCAAACTGCGTTGTAGATCTGAGTTCTGCATATACCCTCCCTTTTAATGGTGATTTAAGGATCTCCTACCATCCTTGATCCAACAGAACTCTTAAAAGTTCAAATATTCATTGAATCTTCAGGATTGAGATTCATATTCCACAAAATAATCACCAAGGGTTTCTTCCCTCAAGGGTCTTCCTCCCTCACCTTCCAAATATTGGAATGTGGGCATAGTATATTGTTGTGAAGAAGGTTCTGCTACTGTTTTCTCTGAGCAAAAATGTGAGGTGTCATAGCTTTCTCCATGGTGAAACCCTCTAGGGGATTCCTTCTGCCTTTCAAATATCATCTCTTTGATATCTTTGGAAACGTACTGCACAGTTTGAAGAAAAAGTTTTGGAATATCTCTCTCCTCCATGGTTATATATGTATTACCCCCCACAAGCTGAGCCAATATTAGAGCTCTGATACCACTGCAATATTCCTTTTTAGGAAAATTAGCAATATAGGCACCAAAAACGCATTATTTAGAAATTTGTGCCATAATATTCAGTAACAGCCTATGGATCCATTAGATTATGTATTATAGCAACCAAATATACAAGAGTATCATAGAAAAAATCATTCCAACTTAGTTAAACAGGCCTCCCAATTCCAGAACAACCCAAAAACAATACAACCCCATGACTACTGCAACACAGAAATTATGAAGCATGTGAAAACGCAGTCTAATGAGGGTTTCTATTACAAAAATAGAGAAAAAAATGGACCTATTGATATATTACTCAAAACAGCTGAAAAAATGGAGATCTAGTCTCTTTTACACAGTCCCAAGATAACCCAACAAGGGTTTCTTGAAAGGCATGAAATACAAAAAGTATAAACTGCAGATCTGTGGCTGAATCATTCTATCTTACTATGGCTCTGCTTAAATATGGCTGAAAATACAAATAGATGGTTGTAACTCCGCCTTACTAGCTTTCTCGGTGAAAGGTTGATCCTTTCACTAGGAAACTAGCTCATAAACAGGGATTTTGACCCTTCCACTCTAACACCATGAAAAATAACATAGTTCCTCAAGGATACTACGTTGTGGCTATAGGTGACTACTTGGCCCAATTTTGGATGGTGGAAATGAAGCTTAGAATACTCCTCTTAGATTTCCTTCTGTAATATTCCCAATTATCTCAAGCTAACGGGAATATTCAATTTTGCTTTTTCTTACTTCGATTTTCATGTGGATGAATAAAATGTGAAGGAGGACATGTAAAACTCCTAAAAACATCAAAATAAATCAATCCCTATGTAAATAGAGACATATCTGGGCCAGGTAAATAAAATCTTGTAGGTGTGAATGGGTTTGAACCATGAGATTGGGTCAACTTTGACCAAGTCAAAAGTGTAGTCTAGATGCAATGAACCTCATGGATAGACAACACGGTTTTAGATGGAGGCTCCACATATGAAAAGAGCTAACTCATTGAGGTGGTTTAGGGTTTGGTAAGGCTTTCATATTATGAAAGAAGAAGGAGGACAACAGGAAAAGGTTGTTGATGTTATTATTTTCTGAAGGTATTTTCTGCTTAGACATCCTTTGTTGGGCTTTCCTATTTAGGAATCCCACCTCCTTCCTTGAGCATCTCTTGGAGGAGTATTTTTTTCCTAGTCCACTATCTAGCATTTGGCCAAGCCAAATATTGCATCTATAGCATAGTCCTGCTTAGGATTGGGTTGTCTATGTCAGCTACAGCAGGTGGAACACTAGATCTATTCATATCTAGATTGTACTGGTGCCTCTTCTCAGTGAGTGTGTCTTTTAACCTCCTGGAAGAGTGCATTAGTGGGTTGAGCTTCAGATCCACACATTGGCAGCCTGCCAAAGCATTATTAGGGCCTACAACGGAATCCCTCTTCCATTATTTCATTATTTTCAAGAGTAGAGTTGTAGGGAGACTTGGCATCATTTTTAGAGAAGAGATATCTAGTGATTGGATACTTCCTTTCACTGTGGTGATCTGTGGATTGGCCAAAAAATCCATGTTAGTTCATATCTCATCTGTTGTATATGTTATGATTCAGAATTTTATGAATAATTTTTCATATATATGACTTAGATCTCAGATCTACTCACCGTTGTTCATGTTTTGCTGAGATCCCCAAGGGGAATGTATAGAGGAGCCTATCTTGTACACAAATCTGAAATAGATATACAATTTTATGTACAGATCTACTCTAGATCTAATTTGTAATCTACTGCATGCTTCAACAATGAAAATAACACTATCAAGCTTATTCTGCCATTTCTTGTTATTGTAGCAGCTCATTTTGGGCCTTTTGTCTTGTATAATCATTCTATTTTTGTTATACACTATATAAGCTGCATTGTAAATCCATTTTTCTGATGTATAACTGAAATATGAACCTCCCTATTGGTCTCATGCTTTCAAATTAATAAACTGTGTTATTTTTGAGGCAGTCCTTTGCATATAGTTGCAGCCTCTCTCTTTGGGTGTTTTTCAGCTAGATGAGGTGATACAAGGGATATAGGAGCTGGAAACTCATTTCAGTATAGATAATTCTCAGGACTGCGTTATTTCAGCAGGTGTGCTCTGTTGTTCCAATTTTGGAATATTACAGTGGTATCAAAGAATCTTTCTTGGCATAGCCTGTGCATTCTTGGAGCCAATATGTCTTCAGAAGGAGGAGAGCCTCTCTCTGACATAAAGTAGAGGTATCATAGGAGAAGATAGAAGAAAAATTATTACAACAAAGACAAAGAAAGCAATGATGAAACCCATTTGTATGGAAGAATAAAAGAAGTAGAGTTCTCTAACATTCTTTCTCAAGCTTTGTATGAGCTGAAAGGAGGAATCAGGGGAGTGAGGAATGAAAGACAAGTAGACCTTCTAAAAGGGTTTGCACATGAAGAAAGCCCCACTACTTCATATGATGTTTGTGAGCATTCAGCCACACAATCTGTTCCACAACGTGGTAGCATGCCTACTTTCTTATCAAAGGAAGGAGGAAGAGTAGAAACACCAAAGGAGAGATCTCTTGGTGAATATCTCGAAGAATATGAATCTCAATCAGAGAGATTAAAATAGAATCTCAATTTCCCAGAGTTATGTCAACTCAGAGAAGGAAGATCCTGCAGCTACAGTAGGAGGAAAGGTTGCATGCAACACACTTTGGGTAGATTCTCTCTACCTACATTTGATAGATCATCTAAAGACTCAGCCAAGTCTTGGGTAAAGAAGCTTGACACATACTTCAGCTACATCAAGTATCAGAAGAATAAGCCTTGAGAGTAGTAGCGTTGCATCTTCAATGGAAGGCTTATGCTTGGTGGCTATTTGAGTCTTCTTCCTTGAAAGGGAGGAACATCACTTCTTATGCAAGATTCACTAAGAGACTAGTGGAAAGATTTGGTGAGAGACATTTTGAGACCTCTTGGGGGCAGCAGATCAAGCCCAAGAAATATGAATCCTTGCATGAGTTGGAAGATTCCATGTAGTCAACTCCAGTCATAAACACTGTTGAAGGGGTTGAAAATTCGCTGCACTTTATGCCAGAGGCAAAGGCCCCAATTCAGCGAGATCTCTTTTCCCAAAGAGAAGACTTGAGGATTCCTTCCTCACTAAGAAGTCAAG
Organism: Pinus albicaulis; assembly: GCA_034641835.2. Classification (NCBI taxonomy): domain Eukaryota; kingdom Viridiplantae; phylum Streptophyta; class Pinopsida; order Pinales; family Pinaceae; genus Pinus; species Pinus albicaulis. The sequence goes on from JAXQQM020082519.1 coordinate 27,408, forward strand.
GCAAAGGGTTTATTGATGATGAAGCATTCTCCACTAATGGGGAGAAGAAAGAGAAAGAGAAAAGAAGATCCTCCAGCGCTGTGCAAGTAGGATGAGATCTACTTTTAATTGGATATGGAGATGAATAAATGGGTTCCCTTAGAGGGATTATTGCACCTTTGCAAGGAATTCCAGAGGTTCTTCCATATGGAGGACATGAGTAGCATGTGTCTTTACTAAAGGAAAATGAGACAGAACAAAGGAGTGGTCACACATCTGATCCACTATCTGAAAATGGGGCAAGGGCTCCAATCAAAGGCACTCTTACACTATTAAGAGGGGTCTCCAAGTTTCATGGTACTTCCACACAGCAATCAGAGATGGATTTTCACAGTGGAAGCAGTCATGATATGTTCCCATCTGTTGTTTACATGGGGATGAACCATGATACATCATCATCCTATGGTGTACCACCTGGGAGACCACCTAAATCATATTTGATGGAAGATGTCTCATACATTGATGTTCCTTTCATAGATCCAAGGAAGGAGGGAGCACTATTAGACCATGATATAGTGCTGAGAGTGTGGGGGAAATACAGAGAAAGGGAAAGCATTTTTCCTTTTACATCAATATCCATTCTCACCTCTCAAATTGAGTTGAGAAGGTATGCTGCAAGAAGAAAGAATGACACCATCATGAAGCATGAGAGACAAGACTTTGATCAGAAGACAGACTTGCTTGAAGGAAACTCTTCTATACATAAAGAGAGATGATGGTCTCACATGCATGAATTGGCAAAGACAAAGAGGTCTTGGACAAATGACAGCCTCCCATGGGAGACTAACTTCCAAGAGCTTCCCTCTTCTCTTGAGCATGTGCATAAGAAAGGAGGGCAGAAAGGAAGGATTAGAAACCTTCCACCTTGTACCTTTGGCATGGGAAATGAAAAGGATGAGAAAAAAAAATGATAAATACTTCAAAATACACACTATCAGCACTGTCATTGTTGGGCACACTAGATCCCTATTGGAAATCCCAACTGCTGGTGGAATATTCCAAGGATCTTCATACTTGCATAATTTTGGATGACTGGTTGCATGAAGGGAGCTATTCAATCCTTGATGGAGTCATCTATAATCATGATAGAATCTTCTTGTCTAGAGCCTCCAAGCTCAGGGGGAAGCTTCTACAGGGGGCTTATGAAGAGTTCCATCTTAGCCACACTTATTCTATGAAGCTCAACAATATCATATTGAGGAGCTATTACTGGGAGGGATTTGAAAGGGAACTATATCAACATTATCAGAGATGCATGGATTCTATGGATTTGAAGCAGCAATATGCCTCTAAAGGAGAATTAAATCATCCCTCTCTTCATTCCCTTGAAGGAGAGAGTAGATCTATGCACCACTCCATTGATAGGAGGAGAATTGTTGGTGGAGAGCATGCTCTTAATACATGTATTTTATATTCTAACTTCATGCATTCTTACACCATGTTTTTCTAGGCCATGAATCCAAGAAGGAGTGTTATATTTTGTTAATCTCATGGAAAATATGGGGCCACAACAATTTCTGTACTTGGCCACTCCCTTGGTGGACAAAAGGATGTCTTGTTTCATGATAGGTGCCTTCCTAAGGCACCAAACATATCTCACACATTCAGCTACAATGAGATGAGATGGACTGCAAGTAAGTGGTGGAAAAATCACTTACCACATATTGATCTAATGCAGGTAGGAGATGCCCTAAGATGGTACCATATATGGGATTATGACCCACCTCCTCATGTTCCAATTTCTATTTATGTATTTGTAGTTTTGCTTCCATACATGGATAATGTAATTGTCCTGTTTTTGGAATTGTATGGAGGGAGGATAGGAGGCATGTGTGTACCACATGGGATGGATAATTTCTTTGTATTATTTGCTACATATTTCAAGGAGAGTAGCGGTTCAGCCATGTTTGTTTCAGTGGCATTCTTGACACTTTGTGGGATGGATTATGAACATCTCATAATGATCTTAGAGAGACAACTCATGGGAGGATGGATTGGTGAACACTTAGCTTATGCAAAAAGCTAGATCCTTGATGGTGTCATAAATGGGGAAGGAGAAGTGTTGTAGCACTCACCCTATCATTTTCTTGAGGATATGAAACATTTTGGAGGGGAGGACTGTAACAATCCCAATTAGCCCAAGCTAATGGAAATATTCAATTTTGCTTTGTCTTACATTGATTTTCATGTTGATGAATAAAATGTGAAGGAGGACATGTAAAACTCTTAAAAACATCAAAATAAATGAATGCCTATGTAAAAAGAGACATATCTAAGCCATGTAAATAAAATCTTGCAGGTGTGAATGGGTTTGAACCATGAGATTGGGTCAAATTTGACCAAGTCAACAACGTAGTCTATATGCAATGAGCCTCATGGATAAACAGCGCATTTTTAGATGGCGGATCCACATGTTAAAGGAGCTAACTCATTGAGATGGTTTAGGGTTTGCAAGGCTTTCATCTTATAAAAGAAGGAGGAGGAAAACAGGAAAAGGTTGTTGATGTTATTATTTTCTGAAGGTATTTTCTGCTTAGACATCCTTTGTTAGGCTTTCCTGTTTAGGAATCCCACCTCCTTCCTTGAGAAGCTCTTGGAGGAGTCTTGTTTGAATAGTCCACTATCCAACATTTGGCCAAGAGACATATTGCATCTACACCGCAGTCATAATTAGGATTGGGTTGTCCATCTGAGCTACAACAAGTGGAACACTAGATCTGTTCAGATCTAGCTTGTACTAGTGCCTCTTCTCAGTGAGTGTGTCTTTTAACCTCCTGGAAGAGCGCATTAGTGGGTTGAGCTTTATATCCACACATTGGTAGTAGGCCAAAGAATTCTTAGGGCATACAGTGTAGTCCCTCTTCCATGACTGCGTTATTTGCAAGAGCGGAGTTGTAAGGAGACTTGGCATTATTTTTAGAGGAGAGATCTCTAGTGATTGGATCCTTCCTTTCACTGTGGTGATCTGTGGATGGGCCAACCAATCCATGTTAATTCAGATATGATCTGTTTTATATGTTATGATTCATAATTTTTTGAATACTTCTATAGATCTGTGACTTAGATCTCAGATCTACTCACAGTTGTTCATGTTTTGCTGAGATCCCCAAGGGGAATTTATAGAGGAGCCTATATTGTACACAGATCTAAAATATATCTATCATTTTAGGTACATATATGCTCTATATATGATTTGTAATATAATGCATGCTTCAGCAATGAAAATAACATTGTCAAGCTTATTCTGCCATTTCTTGTTGTTGTAGCAGCTCATTTTGGGGATTTTGTCTTGTATATTCATTCTATTTATGCTATACACTATATAAGCTATATTTTAAATCCATTTTTCTGATGTATGGCTGAAATATGAACCTCCATGTTGGTTTCATGCTTGAAAATTGATAAACTGCATTATTTCTGAAGCAGTCCTTTGCATATAGCTATAGCCCCTCTCTTTGGGTGTTTTTCAGCTAGACTAGGTTGTGGGAGATCTGTTTAACCCACCTATTTTGATTTTTTTTTCTCTCCTTTTGGATTTAGATATTATATGAGCTTATATAAGTGATCCAGGAGCTACAAACTCATTTTAGTGCACAGAATTCTCAGCAGTGCATTATTTCAGCAGGTTTGTTGTGCTGTTCCAATTATGGAATATTACACCTTCCCAAGTGCTCCAAGAAGGAGTGTGGAATTCCCGCATGGGAATACCATTTTACTAAACAATACAACAAACCCATATAAACAGCTGAAGCATACAATAATTTAGAAGACTCAGATATAAAAAATATTCTAAATTCCTCTCATGGCTGCCATCCCTTCCCTTATATTATTGCTGAGCTTCCTCACCCTTGGAACCACTCATTTATGAGGTTACTTCCATGAAAATAATCCTCTAAAACTGCATTGTCCCCACTAGCTCCACTATATTTTTTGGCAGCATTGTTGATTTGGTAAACCTTGATCTAGTCCATATGCATTGCTCCCTTTCACACACAAGGTGGCTTTATTTTGTCAATCTAAACTGATCCACATTCACACTGGAACAGTTTTATTCCTACTAAAGAGATTTAAGGGTCTCCTTACCCCATTTATTCTTCTAGACTTAAAATAGAAGTAACATATAATATTCCAACTAGCTAAAAGCTAATTGGGAATATTACAATGTTGTAAGTCTCTTTCACAACCCACACAACCCAAACAAAAAAAAAAAAAACCTACTATCAATGATCCTACCCTATGTTCACCTACGGTAACCTTTTTATGACTTCTCCTTCCTCTAAATGATAAGGTTCAATGAACTTCTCACGACGTCGACAGTGGTGAATCACCATCATCGATGCAATCCAAACACTTCACTGAATCATTCAATCGGTAGGAGCGATGGGTGGTGTGTACAAAGGGCAGGGATGTAGTCAACACGAGTTGATGACATGGGCCTACAAGGAATTCCTTGTTGAATACAAACAATTTCAATGGTCTATACCCATCATGATGCAATTTGAGAAGATTTCCCTATCCTCTCTAACTAGGAAGAAAAAAGAAATGGCTACATCAGTGTAGCGCGCGTGTGGCCCATAAAATCTAAGGGCATCACAGACATGTTATTGCCTCAAACTTCCATGGCCTAAACATCCATATTCCCTTTAAGGATTTGGCCATGAAGGGGAAACTCTGCGTAGCTAGTTAGTAGGTTGAGGTCTTGTTCATTATAGGGATTAACAAGACAAATTGCTCCACCAACTAAGAAGGACCATGCAGCGCCACCCATAGAATCAATAAAGAGATCTCAATCTCTCAATAATTACTATTTCTAGACTTGGTAAGTTTCCCTATGTTGAGTTAAATTAAGCTGCAGGCTCCACTCCTGGTGGTGCCCTTCCATCAATTCCTTTAAATTTCAGCCTTGCGACCATATTCCCCTCGGAACCTAAACACTCTGATTCCTCAGAAGGTGCTAGTGGAGTCCATAGAGAAACATTCACCAATCCCTGATTGGAATTGTTTATGGTTGAGACTAGGATGGTATCTGATCATCTTCGATCCCCCAACTTTCATTCTTGCTTAATGAAAAAATCCTTGGAAAATGCTTTCGCAGTGGTCCGTCTTTCATAAATCAAAGAATTTCACCTCTGACAATGAAATACGAATTCCCCCGATAGTCCCTATTAATCATTACTTTGGTCTCGAGGGCCAACACAATAGGACTAGAATCCTATCACGTTATTCCATGATAATGTCTTCAAAGCATAATCTTGATTTGAGCACTATAATTTTTTCAAAGTAACAGTGTTGAAGCCGCGACCTAGCCAGTTAAGGCAAGGAGAACATCGCCGAAAAAAGGGATGGAAGGGCAGTTGCACACCAAGTAGGTGGGCCGACATTTACAACCCAAGATCCAAATACAAGATTTTTAACCACAAAAAATTAAATATATGCTATTGGAGCTATAATTACCGTCACTACTAGCACCAGACTTGCCATCCAATGTATCCTCGTTAAGGGATTTAGATCGTACTCATTCCAATTAGTAGATTCGATGAGCCCAGTATTGTTATTTATTATCACTACCTCCCCATGTCAAGATTAGGTAATTTGTGCACCTATTTCCTTCCTTGGATGTGGTAGCCATTTCTCAAGCTCCCTCTCTGGAATCAAACCCTAACTCTCCTTCACTCATCACCGCCATGGTTGGCCTCTATCCTACCATCGAAAGTTGATAGGGCAGAAATTTGAATGAAGCATCACCAACACAAGGTTTTTGTGATCTCTCAAGTTATCATGATTTTTCGGAGAAGTGGGCAAGCCCATGCTGGCCTTTTATCTAAAAAATTAATCCCTTCCAAAGGGTCGAGACTTGGTGCACATATTAGCTCTATAATTACTATAGTTATCCGAGTATTATGGTACCATCTAAAAAAATATAACTAATTTAATGAGCCATTTACAGTTTCACAGTCTGAATTAGTTCATACTTAAAAATGCATGGCTTAGTCTTTGAGACAAGCATATGACTACTGGCAGGATCAACCAGGTAGCACCCTCCCACTTCAAAGGGCATTCAAGGTTCTCTCTTACCAAGAGCCACCCTGAACACCCATCAAGTCAAAGAGAGGTCAAAATATTATGTAAAGCTTTTATGCCTTGCACTTCTTGCATCCCAAATAAGGGATTGGAGCCCACACACAAAAAATTATAAGGAAATGCAAAAGAAATGTTGCTATTAAATGCAATGGACGATGGATGCAAGATCCACAAAGTGAAAAAATGGGTCACCCCACCGAGTCACATTACACCGAGGCTGCCTAGGAGTTGGAAAGCACCGCACAACTAGCAAGAATGGTAAAATCCTTATCACCCATAGCAATCACAATGAATGGACAAAGGGGAGAAAAAAAAAAGGATTTCTTAGAAATTCCCCCTAAACCCTCCATGCCCCGCACCAAGGCCACCTAGGAGTCCATCCAAACAGCTAAAATAGTGGACCTCGAGCACCTGCGGTGACCTCAATACAAAGGCAAACACAGGAAACAAATGGATAATGACCAAAACCACAAAATTTATCTCTAAAATGCCTCCCAACAGTCCCCACCCCGCACGGAGGCCACCTAGGAGTCCACCTAGACAATAGAAACGATGGATGGACCTCGATCACCTAATTTCATGTGGTGGCCTAGAAGAGAAGGAAAAGTAAGGAAATAAATGGAGAACAACTAAACCCACCACGTCTCTTAAAAATTCCCTTCGACCCTTCCCACCCAAAAGCGAGGCCACAAAGGAGTGCACCCAGACAATAGTAACAGTGGACCTCAATCACTTGATCACCTGTCGTAACCTCACTGCAAATGGAAAAGAGGGAAGTAAAAGGAGAATGACCAAGTCAACAACCTCTATTATAAATTCCACCCTGACCCTCCCTGCCCTGCACCGAGGGCACCTAGGAGTCTACCCAGTCAGCAGCAATAGTGGACCTCAATCATTTGATCACCTCCAGTACCCTTGATGCAAAAGGAAAAACGAAGGAAAAAAATACAAGAATGACCGAGCCTTCAACCTCTCTGGAAAATTCCCCCTAAACCCTCCCCACCCCACACCAAGACCACCTAGGAGGTCACCTGGATAGCAGCAATGGTGGACCTCGATCGCTTGATCGCCTGCGAAAACCTCAATGTGAAGAAAAAAGAACAAAATAAATGCAAATCAGGAGGCTTACTACAAGAGGAATGAACATATCCAAATAGGTGTTGGCAATATGATGCAGAGTGTTGTCCTTGATGGCAACCCACTTAATGAAGATGACGACATGAGATTGTTGGCATGTGTTGTCCTTGATGGAAATCCACCTGATGGAGTTATTCTTGACTTGATGGACTTGGTAAATGATGTAAATCTGATGTGATATGATGTGTGTTGAAAATATGGTGCTGAGTACCCACTTGATAGAGTGTTGTCCTTGAATGGCAACCCACCTGATGGAATTGTGCTTGATAGAATATGTCTTGATGAACCTGTTTAAAGATGTAAATCTAATGTATCTACAGAGAGTACAGAAGGTAATGAAGAAAGGAATTCAATATGTGCTAGATCCATGATGAAAAGAGTATGTTTCAAGGAATACACGGATTTGTTTAGGAGAAGTCGCGTATGCACGCAGTTAAGTACGTGCCAAGTCGCGTATGGGAAAAAGCGCTCAAAAAGTGCAAAACCAGGGGTAACCACCATGGTATTGACCCATTGTATTGGGTAATGATTCGTCTAAATGACCCCGTCTAGGAATACCATCGGATGTAATGTGGTTTTGGCTCATGGTATTGAAAAAGGGTAAACCTATATAAAGAGAAGAAATTCATTGTGCAAATCATGAGTGTGGGTGCAAGATGTCTGAGCTTGAATGAATACTTCTCTCTGAAGTATATCTGAATGGAAAGGGTTATAGTTGAATGATAGATCTGATTGCATGATGCACCAATGATGAAGAAGGGTATCTAGATCTGAAATGTACTTGTATTTGCTAGATTTGTTTAGAGGATGATTAGATTTGAGAAGAGGTGAACATCTGTCTGAAGTAAAGGGTAAAATCTGAGTAATGTATCTGTTTTGAAGATTTGCAATGACCTAAATGTCTGAAGAACCATACGCTAGTTCACCGCAGAAGAGGCGCGTATATACGCGGCTTTGCTGAAGAGAAAGCGCGTATGCGAAATGAAATTAGATCTGTAATATGTACAGAAATATACGCTGGTTTATGTGAACGAAAGCGCGGTTATACGCGACATTAGTGAAAGGAAAGCGTGTATGAAAACTAGGGTTTGTTGAAGTCTGTGGTAAGAAATGTATGATCTTTTCTGTTGATTTACTGATATCTATCAGTGAGTTATATGTATCAGTTTCATGTTTGGTTGTGCTTAAAAGTATGGAGTGGGTCCAGTCTGAAAATATGATGAAACGTGGCCTGCAAGTTGTATTCTAAAGGAAGCTTTGGATCCAGTGTGAAAATTGATGAATGTGGTCCATAGAGGTGCTGAGGGTTGTAGCCTTCAGTCAGGGGGTTGTAGCTCCCTTCCAGGTGAGGCTGGTAAAGGAGATCAGGGGGTCGTAGCTCCCTTCTAGGAGAGGCTGGTAAACGAGTCAGGGGGTTGGAGCTCCCTTCCAGGAGAGGCTGGTAAACGAGCGCAGGTGGGTGCCTGCGTGCTGGTAGGTGTCTGCACCAGCACATATGTTGTAAGATGTTTTATCAATAATAAAATATTGATGGTTGAGCAACGGCAGCGGTGGTTTTCTCTCGACTTGGGTTTCCACCTAAAAATCCTGGTGTTCATGTGTGATGTTCTGTGTGATGGTTTACTCTGTTCTTACTGTTCATGTTCTTCATTAACTTAACATCGGATAGATAGATATTGCACAAAAGAAATAAGTCAATAAATATACGCATAGTACCATCTACACTTTAACTCCTGAGGTTTTATGAAGGATATCATGTGTATACGAATATTTAAAAGTAGCGTATGAATTTAAAAATAAAAAGTTTTGAATATGCGATGAAAATACTTGGATTCACCCCCTCTCAGTATTTTTCCCAACAATTGGTATCAGAGCAGGTTCTTCTGGAGAAGCTTGATCGCTTGAAGGAGATCCGTCGCAATGGGAAGTCAAGAAGGAGTAATGTCTATAAAGCCACCTCTATTCAATGGAAGCAATCTGATATTCTGGAAGGTACGAACAAAAGCATATCTGCAAAGTCTTGGTGCGGATGTATGGGCAATCGTGGAAGAAGGTTATCAATACCCGGCAAGTATTCCTACTGATGCAGCTGAAAGAAAGAAGTATGAAATCAATGCCAAAGCAGTGAATGTCTTATTGGGAACCATGTCTGAATCAGAATTTTCTAAAGTAATGCAGCTACATTCAGCAAAAGAAATATGGGACAAAATCATTCTAAGCTATGAAGGAGACACAAAGGTAAAAAGTACAAAACTCCAAACTCTTAGAATTGAATATGAAAATTTGAAGATGCATAGTGATGAGAGTGTTGCCAGTTTCTTTCTTCGTCTGGATGATATTGTAAATCGAATGAGAAATTTAGGTGAAACCATAACTGATACTACTCTGGTGGAAAAGGTCTTAAGATCCTTGACTTCAAAATTTGACTCTAAAGTTTCAGCTATTGAAGAAAGGCAAGATATGCAAACGCTTACTATTGTTCAATTACATGGTACTCTGACTGCTTTTGAAATGAGACAAGGAGGTCCTTCTCAAATAAGAGAAGCTGCTTTTAAGGCATCTACAAAAGGAAAGGAAAAGGAAGTTGTCAAAGAATCCAACTATATATCCGATGAAGAAGAAGCGAATTTCGTGAGAAAGCTCCAACTAGGTACTGGAAGATTCAAAGGTAAGCTTCCCTTCAAATGTTTTGAGTGTGGAAAAGTTGGTCACTATGTTGCTAAATGTCCTTATAGAGAAAAACGTGGTAAAGGGAAACAATTTGAAAAGAGGAAGAGTTATTATGCAAATGAAGATGATGATGAAGTGTCTAGTGAAGATGAAGAAGATTCTGACCATGATATTAAATTGCTCATGGCAAAATAATATAGAGAAGAAAAGGATACTTTTGTGGATGCTCTGGAAGACAATGATTTTCTTGAAGAAAACAATCAACTCAAAGTAAGCCTAGAAGAAAAGAACATAATCATAGAGACTCTTGAAAATCAGCTTGAAGCAAGAGAGAAACGCATTGAGGAATTGGAGTGTGAAGTAGTAAGTCTAAGGAAAGATAATGAGAAAGTGAAGACTCTCAATCTTAGATTTGCTAAAGGTTCAGAAACCTTAGATGAAATTATCAAGATACAACAGTCTCCTCTTATAAAAACAGGTCTTGGATATACTGGGGAATCTTCCCAGACTTCAGCACCAAATTATCTGAGGAGCAAAGGAACAAAGGATCTTTACAAGTAAAACATGATCATCTCAATTCAAGGAACACTAACAGGGAGATCTTTCAAAAAGGCTACAACCAACAGGTAAATTCAAATAGAAGATTTCATGATCACAGAAATTTCTACTTCAATGGACAATGTTTCTCATGTCACAATTTTGGTCATAAAGTTGTTCAATGTGTTGCATATAAAACCATCATGAAAAGAGAAGCAAGAAAGAAAAAGATGAATATTGAACCAAAGAAGAACACATATAACAACTTTTCTCCTCTTCAAAACGAAGTTTAATGTACTTATTGCAATAACTTTGGTCATGAAGAATCTGAATGTAGGAGCAAGATCCAGCCAAAAGAACATGTTCCCTCAAGCTCTAAAGTGTGGAAAAAGAAAGAACTACCGGTTGAAAATTGTGGGTTAGCGTTATTTGCAGAAGGTGAAGAAAATCAATGGTACATTGATAGTGGGTGCTCAAGACACATGACAAGTGACAAAAGCAAACTCCTTACATATAATGCTCTAGAAAAGGAAAAGAAAGTAACATTTGGAAATGATTCTCCTGCTGTAATTAAAAGAAAAGGGTCCGTGTTTCTAAAAGAAAAGGTGAAGGCTAATGATGTCATGTATGTGGATGGACTACTAAGGCATAATCTGTTGAGTGTAAGTCAAATCTGCGATCAAGGAACTGAAGTTGTCTTTAGTTCAAAATAATGTGTGGTTCGTGATCTTGATACAGGTAAAATTATTATAAAAGGGAAAAGAAATCCAAGCAACCTGTATGTACTGAACTGCAAAGATCAATGTTACTTGAGCAAGTCTTCAGAAAATTGGCTATGGCATAGAAGGCTGGGGCATCTGAGCTTCTCTCAAATCAATAAAGCAAGCAGACTTCAAGCTGTTCGTGATCTTCCCAATATTAATCTACCAGAAAGTATCATATGCAAATCTTGTCAATTCGGTAAGCAGACCAGAGTACGATTTAATGCCAAAGAAGGATCTTCAATTAAGCCTCTTGAACTCATTCATACTGACATATGTGGACCTATGAGGAAAAAGTCACTACGTGGGGAAGAATACTATATCTTATTTATTGATGACTACTCTAGAATGTGTTGGATCGGGTTCATTAAACACAAAGATGAAGCATTTGAAAAGTTTCAGATCTTTAAAGCATTGGTAGAAAATGAATTAGATCTAAAAATCAAGTGTCTTAGATCTGATCGAGGAGGAGAATATACATCAAATGAATTCTTTGAATTTTGTGAACAACATGGCATAAAAAGACAGTTCTCGGTAGCAGGCACTCCACAAAAAAATGGCGTAGCAGAAAGAATGAATAGAACAATTCAACAAATGGCTAGAGCTATGCTTGATGATTCTGGAACTCCTGACATGTTCTGGGGTGAAGCAGCACATACAGCAGCTAAAATTCTCAACAAGGCTCATGTTCGGGTAAATAGTGACAAAACTCCATATGAACTCTGGTATGGTAATTCTCCCTTTGTGAAGCATTTTAGAGTTTTTGGAAGTAAATGCTTTATCAAAAATAATGATGAAAAGCTTGGCAAGTTTGAACCTAGATCAGATGAAGGGATATTTCTTGGTTACTCATATTCAAGCAAAGCATACACATGTTACAATAAAAGGCTTCAAAAGATTGTTGAATGTATTGATGTTGTTATTGATGAGTCTCCTGCAGCTCCTAAAGAAGAAAAACAAACAACAAAAGAAGATGATGGTGACTTATGGCCTTCTACATCAAATAGAAATGATATAAACAGTGGATCCAATGAAGAACCTGAAAATGATCTATCTGAAAAAGCTCCATCCAGATATGTTCAAAAGAATCATCTTGAATCTCAAATTTTGGGAGACAAGGAATCGGGTGTACGAACGAGGAGAACTCTGGTGGGATCTTCTAGTCATCTGGCACTTCTATCCACAATTGAACCACACAATGTCAATCAAGCTAGCAAAGATGAATTTTGGAAGCAAGCCATGGATGAAGAGCTCGATCAAATTGAAAAGAATGACACTTTGGAATTGGTACCAAGACCACATGATAAAAATATCATTGGAACTAAATGGATTTTCAAGAACAAGTTAAATGAGAATGGGGATGTTGTAAGAAACAAAGCTAGATTTGTCTGCAAAGGGTATACTCAACAAGAAGGTATAGACTTTGAAGAAACTTTTGCTCCTATAGCTAGACTTGAAGCCATAAGAATGTTTCTTTCTTTTTCAAGTTATCAACAAATCAAAGTTTATCAAATGGATGTTAAATCTGCGTTTCTTAATGGTGATCTAGAAGAAGAAGTATATATAGAACAACCGGAAGGATTCATTTTTGGAAATGATGAAAATCTTGTTTGTAGACTTAAAAAGGCTCTATAGGGTCTCAAACAAGCTCCAAGGGCTTGGTATTATCGTCTTGACAAATATCTTCATCAACAAGGATTTTCAAAAGGGTCTGCTGATAGCAACTTATACACAAAAGTTGAAAATGATAAACTATTGATTGTGGTTGTATATGTTGATGATATCATTTTTGGGAGTAAAGAAGAATCTATGAGTCAAAAATTTGCTTCTGTCATGCAGCAAGAATTTGAAATGTCCTTACTTGGGGAACTAACATTCTTTCTTGGCTTGCAAGTGCATCAAACTGCAGATGGTATATTCCTATCACAAGCAAAATATCTTAAGCAAATTCTGAAGAAGTATGGCATGGAAGAATGCAAACTTGTAAGTACACCAATGATAACCGGATGCAATCTCAGTTCTCATGATGATTCTCCCACGGTGAATCAACCAGAATACAGATCGATGATAGGAAGTCTACTTTATCTCACTGGGACTAGACCAGACATTATGCATGCAGTTGGGATTTTTGGACGATTCCAAGCTAATCCAAAAGAGTCACACCTTCAGGCTATTAAAAGAATATTCAAATATCTACAAGGAACTCAAGACTTTGGTCTATGGTATCCAAAGAATGCTGATCTTACTCTTCACGCTTACACTGATGCAGATTGGGCTAGAAGTGTTGATGATCGGAAAAGCACTAGTGGTGGTGCATTCTATATGGGACCTCGGTTAGTATCTTGGTTCAGCAAGAAGCAAAATTCTATTGCCTTGTCTACAGCAGAAGCAGAATATGTGGCTGCCACTTCTTGTTGCACTCAAATCATTTGGATGATGCAAACCTTACAAGATTTTAAAATCAAATGTACACCTCCTGTCCCCATTAAGTGTGACAATACAAGTGCCATCAGTATTTCAAAGAATCCTATTATGCATTCGAAGACCAAGCACATTCCCATCAAGTATCACTTCTTACGTGAACAAGTGCTTGAACAAAAGGTGAAGTTGGAGTATGTTCCCTCCAAAGAACAAGTTGCTGATATCTTTACCAAACCTCTTCCCAGGGAAGCGTTCGAATATCTAAGACAGAAGCTGGGAGTGTTCTCTGCCAGTCAAAAGAACAAATCTGCATAAATTTAGAAGATGGCATTGGATACGCGGATTTCCTGAAACACAGTCGCGTATATACGTGAGTTCATGCACAGAAAACCGCGTATGTCTGATTGCTGACAATTTTCTGTTTGGAGTCAGCTCTCTTCAGCACAGCTGCAGTGCTGTTTGGTATCTCTGATACTGTTTGGTATCTCTGGTGGTGTTCCAGTTCTCATAATTCTATTTCAAATGTTTTGATAAAGATGCCTTGATGATTTGTTGGTAAAAGTGTTCAGGATGCACAAACTAAGGGGGAGCCTTAGTCATATGGAAAGGTTGCTTGGATGCACAGATTCAGGGGGAGCATTAGCTTTGCTGAGTATAATGCATTGTTGGCATTATGATGGTTCTAAAATATGTTCTCTTTCTTGAGGACTTTCTGGTGTTGGTCATAAATGGTCATATTTGTAATTTGATGAAAAGGTCTTGTTGAGACCCATGATGTAAAATTGTAATATTCAGTCATGTAAGGACTTGTCAAATTTTGTAAACCCACTTGGTTGGGTAGATGAGTCAAATTTTGTAAACCCACTTGGTTGGGTAGTTGAGTCGAAATATGTAAACTCACTTGGTTGGGTACTTGAGTCTCATATGTAAATCCACTTGGTTGGATATTTGATGTAAGTATGAGTCTTTGGTGATAGGAAGTTCATAGAGTCATGTACTTCATTGAAACATATGGATGAACTTTCAGCATGAACTCAGGAGGAGCATGATAATTTCAGTACACATCAAGATCTACAATGCCCTTCTTCTACATGAGGAGAAAAGGGGGAGAGTGTGTTGGGAGAAAATTATGTTTGAAGATTCAGCATGAGCTCAGGGGGAGCTTGGTCACTTCAGTGTACATCAGATCTGCAGAACACTTCTTCTACATGAGGAGAAAAGGGGGAAAGTGTGTTGGTTTTGATCCGCCCTTTGCCCTTGATGTCAAAGGGGGAGAGTGACATGGTGTTTGAATGAAAATAATGGTGTCAAAGAATGGGGAGAGTGACATGGTGTCATTGTAACTATGTGTTGTGGTGATCAAACACCATCGTGGTTGCCATCAAGTCCAAAGGGGGAGATTGTTGGCAATATGATGCAAAGTGTTGTCCTTGATGGCAACCCACTTAATGAAGATGATGACATGAGATTGTTGGCATGTGTTGTCCTTGATGGCAATCCACCTGATGGATTTATTCTTGACTTGATGGACTTGGTAAATGATGTAAATCTGATGTGATATGATGTGTGTTGACAATATGATGTTGAGTACCCACTTGATAGAGTGTTTTCCTTGAATGGCAACCCACCTGATGGAATTGTGCTTGATAGAATATGTCTTGATGAACATGTTTAAAGATGTAAATCTGATGTATCTACAGAGAGTATAGAAGGTAATGAAGAAAGGAATTCAATATGTGCTAGATCCATGATGAAAAGTGTATGTTTCAAGGAATACGCGGATTTGTCTAGGAGAAGTCGCGTATGCACGCGGTTAAGTACGTGCCAAGTCGCGTATGGGCAAAAGCGCTCAAAAAGTGCAAAACCAGGGGTAGCCGCCATGGTATTGACCCAGTGTATTGGGTAATGATTTGTCTAAATGACCCCGTCCAGGAATACCATCGGAAGTAATGTAGTTTTGGCTCATGGTATTGAAAAAGGGTAAACCTATATAAAGAGAAGAAATTCATTGTGCAAATCATGAGTGGGGGGAGCAAGATGTCTGAGCTTGAATGAATACTTCTCTGTGAAGTATATCTGTATGGAAAGGGTAAAGGTTTGATGATAGATCTAATTGCATGATGCACCAATGATGAAGAAGGGTATATGAATCTGAAATGTACTTGTATTTGCTAGATGCGGTTTAGAGGATGATTAGATGCGAAGGCGAACATCTGTACGAGTAAAGGGTAAAATGCGAGTAATGTATCTTTTAGGAATTTGCAATGACCTAAATGTACGAACATACGCTAGTTCACCAAAGGAAGAAGCTTATGTATATCACAGCAGCTTCTTTGAAGAAAGCGCGTATGCGTAATGAAATATACACTGAGGTATACGCTGGTTGATGTGGACAGAAGCGCGTATATACGCGACATCAGCGAAGGGAAAGCGCGTATGCAAACTAGGGTTTGCTGAAGCAAGGGGTATGAAATATCTGATCTGTTCTGCTGTGTTTCTGCTATCTGATCTGTGTTGATATGTATCTGTTAATGATGTATGGTTGTGCTTAAAAGTATCGAGTGCGTCGAGTCGAAAAATATGATGAAACATGGCACCGTTGATTGTATTCTAAAGAGCTTTGGATCCGATTGTGAAAATTGATGAAACGTGGTCCATAGAGGTCGAGGGTTGTAGCCTTGATGGGGGTTGGAGCTCCCTTCCAAGTGGCTGGTAAACGAGATCAGGGGGTCGTAGCTCCCTTCCAGGAGAGGCTGGTAAACAAGTCGGGGGGTTGGAGCTCCCTTCTAGGAGAGGCTGGTAAACGAGCGCAGGTGGGTGCCTGCGTGCTGGTAGGAGTCTGCGCCAGCACATATGTTGTAAGATGTTTTCTCTATAATAAAATATTGAAGGCTGAGCAACTGCAGCGGTGGTTTTCTCCCAACTTGGGTTTCCACCTAAAAATCCTGGTGTTCATGTGTGATGTTTTGTGTGATGGTTTATTCTGTTGTTACTACACATGTTTACTGTTAACTTAACATCATATGAATGAATATTGCAAAGAACTAAGTCAATAAATATCTGCATATTTATATCTCTGCTAATACGCAAGTTGTATGAAGGATATCCGCGTGTATACGCAAGTTTACTAAAGGAAAGTAGCGTATGGGTTTTAAAAGTAAAAAGTTTTGAATATGCAGTAAATACTGATTCACCCCCCCTCTCAGTATTTTTCCCAACAATAGGAGGAGGGATCAAGCAGCCCCGCACCCCACATACCCTACGTACAAGCAACCTAGGATATTGCGCCACTGACTTACCAACTGGGCAATGAATAATTTTCACCTGCAAACACCTCCATATAGATGAGGGAGGTCGAAGCGCTCAACCTTGAAGTCCTCATTCCAGATATAGCCCCCGCCATCAACGTAGCAAGCCTCCTCCCCATTGGACCACAATCGCATACGCAATAAAAAAAAAAAATACCCATCACCTTGTGTCTCAAAATCCCAAGCCACAAAATTATACTCTGCATGCAAGATGCAAGGAAGAATCTAACCACTCAATCAAACATATGGGCCACCACATCTATCAAAACCTCAAAGCCAACACAGGGACATATGACGTGCACTCTGAAAGGAATTACAAACCTTAATTTTACAACAAGGATAACCACTCCTCACATCGCCCAATGGAAAAAGAAAGCAAGAGCGGTGGCTTACAACCAAAACCCTTCCACATTCCTCTTAAATGTATGTACCTCACAATGCTGACATATAAAGAGTACAAGCACAAGAAATAGACACCATAAAGAGCCAAACAATGAAGAGGACAGTCATCTCAAGGAGCCACACACAACAACCCATCCAATTCAAGAACATGGAGCAAAAGGGGAATTTTTCACATATGCCTCCAAGGATGAGCATGGCCAACATTATCACTCATGTGCTACCAAGTGGGGATGGAGAGAATATGAATTTCGACCACCCTACAAATTATCCAAGGAAATTCTTCAGGGACACCCGAAGAAGCAACTCAATTACCACCCCACCTTTCACACAAAAATCCAACCCCTCACCCCCACCAAAAGGGGAGGAGGTGAAAAATATAGCGAAGAGTCGATTTCATGGAGCCAATGAGAGAAAATCTAACCTCTCCAACCCACCAAAAAGGGAGGAGGTCAACAATATAGCAAAGAGCCGATTTCAACAGAGCCAACAAGTGACCAAGGGGCACGAGAGCGACATAAGCGAGCAACCAGTAATCTCAAGGAGCCACACACAACAACCTCATCGAACTATGATAACACAAAGAAAAAGGGTAACCTTTTTCACATATGCCTCCCAAGACGAGCATGGCAAACATTACGGCTCATGTGCTACCGAGTGGGGATGGAGAGAAGATGAGAGACAATGACCCTAAAAATTACCCAAGGCCATTCTTCAAGCGCATCCAAACAAAAAAATCAATTACCAACCCACCTTTCACACGAAAAGCCAACCCCTCCCCCCACAACAAAAAGGGATGATATGAACAATATAGCGAAGATTTGACTTCAACGAATCCAACAAGAGAAATAGTGAAGAGATGATTTTAACAGAGCAAACATGTGACCAAGGGCGATGAGAGAGACAAAGCAAAGTGTTGATTTCAACAAATTTAATGAGAGACCAAAGGGCACGGGAGAAAGATAGGTGAGCGGTCAGTCGCCTTAAGGAGCAACACACAACAACCCCATCCAACTCTGAGAAAACAAAGTGAAAGGGGAAGACTATTCATATATGCCTCTGAGGGTGAGCATGGAAAAAATTAATTCTCATATGCTACCAAGATGAGATGGAGAGAAGAAAGTCAGTGACCCTACAAATTACCCAAGGCCATTCTTTATGTACACCCTGTTATCACTTAGATTTGAACCTCAGGTTGAAGTAGTAATTATGAGGTAACAATAAACCATGCTTAGCCAGGTAGCCAACCCTAGTAGGCAAGGAGAGGGCTCTCTCTGTAAGTATCACAGCCAAGATGGATAAGTAAAGAAGATAATATGCTAGGTATAGTAGCTCAGGGTTTTTATTGTTTTGATTTGATTGTGTTGGATCAGAAGGAGTGAAACAGTTAGGGCAAGGGACATTAGGTCAAAATTTACAGGGTGTTCTATGGGGCAAGGTAGGCATAGTGATTTAGCACTTTATAATTTTGATGGGTGAGATGATAAAGATATGTGAGGAGCTATAAAGAACATGGTGGAAGCATGGATTCTTTCTAAACTGAAGAAATTACAGACTATGAATATTTACCCAAAATAGAGCATAAAAATTATGGATTATGTTCATCAAACTTGAAAAAATTTGACTTAATAGCAATGAAATGATGGATGAAATAAACAGGACATTCTAACATATGAGCACAAAAGGAGAAACTGAAAATAAAAACCATACCATAGGGATCCCATAAAAGTAGCTTTAAATTTTATTAATATTCCTGCTCAGAACTGATACAAAGTGTGTCTCTTCAAAGGCCAAGCATCAAACTAAGTCCAACCCCTACTAATTAGAAACTAGAAGAACATATAGACCTCCAAACAACTCACCCTAGCCTAAGGGAGTCAAATCCATGAGATAAGGATCAGTTTCCACCAAATGTTGAATAAGAATCTGAAGACTAGGAAGATCCAACAACTTGCCTCTAAAAGAGAGGAAAGTGATTCATTTTACCTCTAGAGGACTCAAGCTAATGAATATACCTATAATAAAATAATCCTCATCATAATTTCATTCATATTTATCAATTACATCAGTGAAAACCACAACTAGTGAGGTAAAAATAAAAAATTATGTGAAAAACAAAGAAAACTCCAAAACAGGTAGAATTTGTCTTATGTGCAACACCAAGGAGGAAAAAATAGGTCCTCTTGCCAGTCATTTTTTACTGACTTCCCTGTGTCCAAATTGAGCACATAATAGCTCATTAGAAAGCTTGTCTTGTATAATTTCTATATCTTCTTTTATTTTTCCAATTTGGAGTTGTTTTTACCCCTCAACAGTGCAATCTCCCAAGACTTCCTCTATGCGCAATGCCAAGCTGAAAAAGAGGTAGAAAAATGAATTTTTGGGTGTTTTTGGCCCTTTTTCCTAACCAGTTTTGCTCCAAATGCTTAGAAAAAATACAGGGTGTATGTCCTCATCATTATGAACCCACTGATGTCTTAAATGTGTCCATTGTATGCCCTAAAATAGTGCGTAGTGCTAAGGCACTACACATAGAATAAAAATTTCTATGTTTTTCAAAATTTGCCCAAAAACACAAAAAATTCCAAAATTTTTCAAAATGGCTCAAAATTTGCTAGATAGGACCACAATCACATGTCAAGTTGAGCTAAGGAGGCATCAACAATAATGGAAGTGGATATGGAAAAAGTTACACCTACAAGAGTTACCTTGTTATCATGGAGGTTTAGTATGGAAAGCCTAGTCAACTCAGGGTGATGCTGAACTCCTTTCACCTTCTCACAAAAATCATTGCACATGACATATATGAAACAGGACACAACTAAAGGTGAAGCCTCTAGCTCTCTAAGGTTTAATGGCTCTTCTCTAATAATACTGCCTCCCTTGTGTGCCCTCCACTGTTGTGGAATCACTTCTTCCTCAAATTCATCATCATTGTGTTCCTCCTCTGTATAATATCTTTATTTTCTCTCCATACTTGTTTCTTTGGAACTTAGAAAACCTATGGGAGAGGAAATAAAGGGAGAGTGAGTGAGGGAGTGAAGGGAATGGGAGCAAGGAAGGAAATGATGAAATGAGGGCTTTAGGGGATAGGGATAGGGTTAAAAAAATTAAGGGAGAAAGGGAAAATGGTTTAGAAACCTTGTGAGGTGATGAAGGGATATGAAAATTATAATTTAATTATAGGTCAATGGTAGGGGGGAATTCTAGGAAGAAATAGTGAAATTCCTAAAAATTAGGGTTTTAATGGAAAAGAGTAAAGGGACTTAAGGATGAGGATGTAGGGGAAGTTTTAGTGTTTTTAGAAGTATGAGGTGATGTGGTAGGGTCTAGGGACAATGAATTTGGGACAAGGGGGTTTTTGAAATTTGTGAGGGGGATGGGGATTTTGGGAGAGGCAAAGAAAAACTAGGGTTTCCTTGCAATTTTAGCCAACATGAAACAAAAATGCAAGCATAAAAATGAAGATGGAGGGAGCTATAAGGCTTAAATTACTTGTATTTGAGGTGAAGAAGAAACCTTAAGCTGTTTGGAGAAGTTTTGGAGGGTTTTGGCCCTATGCACAGCACCTAACGCAGGTGCACAACACCCTCTCTCTATGTGCAGCGCTGTGTAAATTTGCACTGGAAAAAATGCTCTATACGTAGTGCCAAACTCATATGTGCAAAAACATATTGAAGCCCACTTTGTAAGGCCTTCTCAGAGTCAAAATTGGGTGCAGGATGGCTGGTTGGAAATATAATTCTCTTGGCTACACAATGGACCTATCAAGCACTGAAAATGATCAAGTATAGCCCCTCAAATATCAATTCTCCAAAGACTGGTCAAAACGTGTAGAATGAGGGTGCAGAAATGTAGAGTGCTGGCACATGAAACTTTTTGAGGCCTTCCTCAAATCCAAATCGAGCTCATGATAGTTCATTAGCAAGATCTATCTGTCTAGTTATTATTTGACTCATCAAGAAAGTCATTTGGACACTCTAGAAATGATAAAAATTCATTCCCCCATGGTCACTCCAGAAGTGCAGCAAACCTCTTGTAGCACATGTATTTTTAATATTTCTCTAAAACCATGATACTTGTGTTAAAAAAGAAGAATTTTTTTCTTCCTTGGCCTATTATGGAAAAAAAAATCTTTCACTACTGAAACTAGACCTATGAGTGGCAAATGGCTTGACTCTTGGAATGATTTCTTGGAAAATGATGGAGACATGATGTTTATGAGTTTGGAATGACCTCATACTTACTAATATGACCCACCTTATGCCTCATCTTCTCATATTTCTCTAATTCCATAGTGAGCCCTAGCTCAGTGGGAGAGGAAATTAGGGTTTAGTGCTTGTGGAGAATGATGACTTAGGCACCCTTGGAAAAAGACAACTCCATTTAAAATTTGATCAATTACTAGAGTAGACACTTTTTCTATTTTTCAGTTGATGTGTTGGCATGTGGAACTCTGATTTGGAAGCCTTGGGAGACTGAGTACTTTTTACATTTGAACTGACATAAAATTACATGAATAAAAATAAAACTACATCTTGGAATGAAACTCACGCTTGAAATCAAATTACAACTTTGGAAACCATCTTCGAGATCATCTTTACATGGTAAAGAGACATTATTGGGATCAATCTCAGACCTTTCCCTGACCTTATGAGATGGAATGGTGAATTTTTGGACTTTGAACAGTGAAACCTAATGACCTAATGGGACCTTGAAAGACTTGACTCCATGGTTGACTTTGACTAAAAGTGGAATTAGGGAAGATTTGTTTTCAACATTATGGAGACATGGAAGAAGGTCAACGGGCATATACTTGTAAACGAAAATGGGACACTTGACAAGGACAACCACCAGTGGAAAAATTTTATATCATGACCTAATGGAATGATTGAAAATTATTTAGAGTGGGACACCTAAGATGCACATGCAAAATATTTTTTGATCCCTGGTGGAAGTATGCAAATACTCACACTAACATTGGCTCCAGCTGGGGATGGTAGCTCCTTGGAGGTGCCAAGAACACCATAGACCAAGTTCCTATCGATTGGGCATGGAGTCAATAGTTAAAAAACAAACTGAATACTGAAAGAAACTTGACTCAATAAACTGACTCAAGACTAACTGAAAAGATGCTTGATATTGAGCTTATTCAACAAACCCTACTCTAACTGATCCATTCATCACCTGATCAAGTGAAATGGAAAAAAAAATG
Source organism: Pinus albicaulis (assembly GCA_034641835.2). Taxonomy (NCBI): domain Eukaryota; kingdom Viridiplantae; phylum Streptophyta; class Pinopsida; order Pinales; family Pinaceae; genus Pinus; species Pinus albicaulis. Next base: position 49,976 of record JAXQQM020082519.1, read on the forward strand.
AAACCATGTAAGAATTATGGCTATTTTTTGAATTCTCCATAAGTTCTTTCTTATGACCAGGAAGAAAGAACTACTAAAAGGCAACTCCCATGAAAACTTGTCAACACACTGAATCTTGATGAAATTGCAAAGAATGAGCCCACCAGCTGACCTCAAGAATGCTGTGAAAGGATCATCATAGGAATACATATTGATTTTTAGCCAATCTAATACGTTACTGCTCTGCTCTAGGTACTCTTCATACCTTGGTATTAAAATTTTCCTAACATCTGTGCTTTCTTTCTTTGATGACTGCAGCAAGTTGACAAAAGGATCTTGAAACTCGTTAATAACTATTTTTTCCTGGTGATCAACAACAAAATAATAATATTCTTCATTACTCTCCTGATATGACTGCAAGTCTTCATATAAGCTTTGTAATGAAACTCTTGCTAAAAAAGACAATGAATTCGGTTGTAGGATCAAGTTTAGATCAACATTCTTTTCAGGCTCATAGTTATCTATCGAAGAAGGACTTTTACTACAGATATCATCCAACACATCTACTATTGGATCATGAAAAACTTGAAAAGACTGTTGCAACATATTTTTCATTGATTTTAATGAGACTCCATGACATTGTAAATACTACTCATCCTTTTCTTTAAATATATTATGAAAAGTTTTCTATAAAAATTTAAATTCTTCAAAACATAATGGTACAGAATCATCTTGCATCATCTGATCATAAGTTTCAGCTTCCAAGCCTTCACCTACAACCTAACATTCAATGGCATTCGGTGGCTGCAAATTTGGAGCTAAGGAGGATTCTATGTCACAAATGATTTTCTCAACCAATTTTTGAGAATGTTCATCATTTATAGTGTTTACCACTCTCTTATCTACTTGCTTATGGTTTTCTCTTATTTTGCAAATGAGGAGAAACACAAAGGTAAGGAGCTCCGATAATTTTTTTTATTATCCTCCTGATTTTTAAGATATAAACTCAATGAGTGGTGATTTCTGATGGCATGAAAGTTATCTTTGATGAATTGAAATGAAGTAAAACAAAGAGGCAAAGATCCTTCACTTACTTCGAAATTTTCTGTACTTTCCTCATCACTGTCATAGCTGATATGCATAAGCTGATCATTGTTTTTGAGATGCTGAAACTGAACTTCCTCCTTCAAAAAAAAAAATGTTGATTTCTCTATAATATTATCTTCTGTTTGGAGAACATAATCATCATAATACTGATCAAATTTTGGAAAATCATCAATACAAGTAATTTAACCAATCATACACATTATATTATCAGATTGTTTCTCCAAGGATTGATCTACAAATCCATTTTCTGATCTATGGTAGCTACGATTAGTAGGAAAATTTTTAGGGCTTGAAATCTCTTCTTTTTTTGGGATAAGTGGGTCATGGTGATCTTGAATAGAAAATACATCTCTCATGGTGATCCTTTGCATCATTTCCTCTATTCTACTTACCAAAATGTCGAGATTTACCTCTGAATATGTCAGGTGCTCTCGAATGTTATTCTTCTCTCCTTCCTTCAGCTTTGCCCTTCTGATTAGCAGATTAGCCTCTACATCTACTACAATATTATACATATGTTGAAGTGTTGCAAGGTTCCTTTCTCTCAGATGAAACTCCATTTCCAGATCAAAGGCATACAGGTAATGTAAAACAGCTAAGCTAGGAGGGGGTCTTATATTAGCAGGTATCGAATAATATACTTGATTGAATCTAGCAGAAAACTATTTTATTGTCTCCCCTAGATGTCTTTTTAGCTCTTCATACACTTATATAATTAGGAAAGGTTTTTTTCTGACCACCCACCTATCGATTCAAACTTTGACGAACTACAGGAAATCTAAGATTCTCGTGGCAAGCAATATTTTGAACCAATTCTTGACTTTTCCTTGAAAAGAAAGATCAAATAGCCTGATACTAACATCCTCTTCGTCAACTTTAAAAAGGTCGAGGAAAGTCTCAAAATTCTGCATATGTCTATTAGTAGTGACGTTGTCATATTCACCATCAAAACTCGATAGATATAGGTAATGCAGGGAAAGCACAGAGTATAGGATGTAAGATGAGAGGTTTATATCTATCCGGGACTATAGAAGGTGTAGGAGCATGTACAAAAGCTAGAGGTTTAGACTTAATCTCTTTAGGCTCATCATCTTCAAAGGGATATGTACAATTTTCAAGTAAGAGGTCTTGATCTTGATCAAAATCAAAGGGAAACTCCGTATTTAAACTCTTTAAATAGGCAGAATAAAGAATTTGATCATCTTTATCATACAAAAAACTCCAGAAAACTTTCAGGATAGTTTCAAGAAAAGAAAATAATTAATTTACAAGAAATCATATTAGATCTTGAATACAATTCCACTTTTAATACTTGAACTTTGTGTAATATCCTTCCATTTTCCTACTGGAAAGGTCAATCCTCTAGTGGAGTCTTTACAACAAGTTGGAGTTCCCAGGTGAAGGGTTCAGCCTTCATATGCATTTGATCATTGTCCACCATTAGCAAACAGATCTAAACTTTGTTGTTCTTTCCCAAGGAAGATATGATCTTTCGCTTCCCCAGTATGGTCACCAATATGTTATCCCTCGGATTTGAACCTCGGGCTAAAGAAGGAAATTTTGAGGTAACGACAAACCACGCTTAGCCAAGTATCTAGCCCTAATAGGAAAGGAGAGGGATCTCTCCATAAGGATCGTAGCCAAGATGGCTGATTAAAGAAGATATTAGGCTAGTTATAATATCTTAGTATTTTTATTGTTTTGATTTGATTGTGCTGGATCAGAATGAGTCAAAAAGTCAAGGAAAGGAACATTAGGTAAAAACTTGCAGGGTGTTCTATGCGGCAAGGTAGGCATATTGATTTAGCACTTTAGGATTTTGATGGGTGGGATGATCAAGATAGGTGAGGAGCTAGAAAGAGCATGGTGGAATCATTGGTTATTTCTAAATTGAAGAAATTACAGACTATGAATATTTACCCAAAACATAGCATAAAAATTATGGATTTTGTTCTTCAAACATGAAAAAATTTCACTTAATAGAAATGAAATTATGTATGAAATAAATAAAAAATTCTAAAATATGAGCGAAAAATAGAGAAATTGAAACTAAACACCATACCACAGGGATCCCATAAAAATAGCTCCAAATTTGATTAATATTCCTGCTCAGAACTTATACAAAGGGTGTCTCTTCAAATGCCAAGCATCTGACTAAGTCCAACCCCTACTAATGATAAATAAAATGAATATATAGACCTCCAAACAAGTCACTGTAGCGTCAGGGATTCGAATCCATGAGATGAGGATCAGTTTCCACCATATGTTGAAGAAGAATCTAAAGACTAGGAAGACCCAACAACTTGCCTTTAAAAGAGAGGAAACTGACTTCCTAGTGTCCAAATTGATCTCATGATAGCTCATTGGATAACGTGTCCTATATAATTTCTATACCTTCTTGTATTTGATGATTTGGAGCAGTTTTGACCCCTCAAAAGTGCAATATTCTAAGACTGCCTCTATGCATAGTGCCAACCTGAAAAGGGGGTAAAAACATGATTTTTTGTGTGTTTTTGGCCTTTTTGCCTGACCAATTTTGCTCTAAATTATTAGAAAAAGTATAGGGTACATGTCCTCATTATTATGAACCCAATGATGTCTGCCATTTGTCTATTGGATGCCCTAAAAGAGCGGAAATTTATGTGCTTTTCAAAATTTTCCCAAAAACTCAAAAAGTTCCAAAAATTTTCAAAATTGCACAAAATTTGTGGGATAGGCCCACAATCACATGTCAAGTTGAGATAAGGATGCATCAACAACAATTGAAGTGGATATGGAGAAAGTTACACATTCAAGTCTTACCCTATTATCATGGAGGTTTAGTATGAAAAGCCTAGTGAACTCAAGGTGATGTTGAACTCTTTACACCTTCTCACCAAAATCATAGCACCCGACATATCTGAAATAGGACACAACTAAATGTGAAGCCTCTAGATCTCTAAGGCTTACTGGCTCTTCTTTGATAATCCTGCCTCCCTTGTGTGGCCTTCTCTATTGTGCAATCTCATCTTCCTCAAATTCATCATCAATGTGTTCCTCCTCTCTGTAATCATTTTATTCTCTCTCCATGCTTGTTTCTTTGGTACTTCAGAAACCCTAGGGGAGAGGAAGGAAAAGGAGAGTTAGTGAGGGAGTGAAGGGAATGGAAGAATGGAAGGAAATGATGAAATGAGGGCTTTAGCAGATAGGGATAAGGTTACAAAAACTAAGGGAGATGGGGAAAATTGTTAAGAAACCTTGTGAGGTGATGGGAGGTGAAAATATGAAGGGAGATGAAAATGAGAATTTAATTACAGGTCAAAGGTAGGGGGAAAATATAGGACAAAATAGTGAAATTCCTATAAATTAGGGTTTTAATGGAAAAGAGTAAAGGGACTTAAGGATGATGATGTAGGGGTATTTTTAGTGTTCTTAGAAGTATGAGGTGATGTGGTATGGTCTAGGGACAATGAACTTGGGACAAGGGGGTTTGGGAAATTTTTAAGGGGGATTGGGATTTTGGGAGAGGCAAAGGAAAACTAGGGTTTCCTTGTAATTTTAGCTAACATGAAACAAAAACACAAGTGTTACACAGTAATTTGTCACCGTCCCTACAATCCATCGTCCCACACATTGGAGGGCTTATTCTGTGACCTTTGAGCAGTAACATGACCTGAAACAACTTTCATGGCATCCTCCTGGACAAGGACATTCATTCCCCTAAAGAAAATTCCTTGTGAAAAACCTTAAAAATAGCCTTTTTTGCCTTGGCGTGACTAGCTAGTTCATCCCTCGCACCAATGGAGGAAATCCTCTAAAGAGGGTGCGCTAGCTGGCGCACTGTCACAGTGTTGTACCGGCACCAGACTTATTAAGGAGTGTTTTTTAAAAATAAATGGCGGACGATTGACTCTAACCAATTCCTGAATTGGTCTCTAAATTGAGTTGGGAGGTTTGGCTCTGGTTCTCCATGTAGAGGAAGTGGTTTTCCACCTCTCATGGAAGCTTCCTTGAGGATAGGGCCAATCCCATGATTGCAGGGATCCCAACTCCCCTTCCACCATTTATATAAGCTTTCCATTTTCCTTTGCAAGCTAGTCTCCAAGAGCCTTCATAGCCTAAATAATGCTGCAAGAGCCTTGATAGTCCTCACAAAGCCAAATTAGTAGCAAGGAGATTATTGTCAAGACAACCAAAGAGAGAGGCTTGTCCCATTCCCGATGAGCTTTACCGAGACGTAATCTGTTGTTGACCTACCGAAGGAAGACCCAGCGTCAGAGCCAAGTTGTATGTTCCTTCGTATTAATTAATGATAAGCGACTTTGGTTAGGGTTCCACTCGTATTGTTCATTATGATCATGAGTTGTGTCTTCTCTGACTGATACATAATTGCATATATTGGGTTCTACGCTTGTGTGTTCATCGTGTTTCTTGTATTTGTAGGTGTTTGATCGCGATAAGCGGGAGAATTGTGATTTGCTAGAGTAAGGAAACAGGAGTGCTATCTTCTCTACGAACAACATCGTTGGACTTAAGGTAGGCCTTCTTCACAATTTGGTCTATTGCAATTAGGAACTTGCACCTTAGCGTGATACGATTGTTGCTAGACCCAATCTGGGCTAGTAGGGATCGCCTCTGTCCGCAGAGGGGATTTACCTCTCAAACAAACTGGTGAATCCACTGGGGAAATTTTGATTTGGAGTATTGTCTTGTCTTTTCGGTCGATTCTTGACTTTTCTTTCCTGATCAACTCTTTTGGCTGGCTCTTTCTGTGTGTTTGGATTTTGCTTAGCTTTACCATCACTAGTCTGTTTCTTGGATTGCTCTTTTTTATTTTTGCTTAGTAAACTCGACTGGCGAGCTTTTTAGCCTGACAGTCATGCCCATTGGCACATGTTGCCAGAGTATTACCCGTGCCAATCCTATTTTGGCGCTAGATTCATCCTAACAGTCGCGCCAATTTTGTAAGGTGCTAGGTTTTGCTCTGTTTTGAGCTTTCTGAGCTTGATCTGTGATTTTGGTTTCATTTTTACGATTGCTTGAGTGTTCTGGAGCCTTTTTTGACTGACTGTGACCTTCATCCTTTGGTTGTTTTCCCTCTTCAATCAATTTTGCATTCTAGCCCTGGGGTATCTAGGTGTTGTAGTGTGTCAAGCCTCCCGTGGGAGTTTTTGGTTTCTATCTATTCAGTCAACTTTGTGATTGCCTCTCTGCATTCGTTTGGTGGTTGTTTATCCTTTTGTTGCGTTTTTTGAGTGATTGGTTTCTTCCTCATTCAAATTTTTCTTTGTCTCGCTTTGAGCCTATATTACATGGTTCATTTGACTCTTTGAGATTCTCTTGGTTTTGAGGGATTTCGCTACAAAATGTTTGAAACAGCAATTGCATTCTTAGTTTTTGTTTACATCTCTTTTGTATTCATCCTTCATTAAGGAGATTTTCATTCATTTAGTTTTTGTCTCAAAGCTTTCTTTTTGTTAAAATGCATTAGATCACATTGCATTGGAAAGTATTTTTGAGATTTATCATTGAACTTAGATCACATTGTGTAATGATTGAAAGCTAAAAATCGCTTTGAGTGCATTCTCTTTCATTAAAAGGATGCATTAAGTAGATTCTCATTTCATTGAAAAATGCATTGAGTGCATTCTTATTCTTTCAAGAAAAAGGAAATTGTGCATAGATTACAAGTGCATAGTTTTCGAAAAAGAGGATTTTGCATAGATCACATTGCATTATTCGCATCGTTGAATGTTTGAAATTACTTTTGGATAGTGAAAGTCATCTAGTTTGGAAAAATTTTGTTTTCAGTATTGCTGTTTGTTGCATCATTGTTTGAAGTTCTTCCCTTAACTAGATAGCATTCATCGAATTGAAAAGATTTATTTTCTCATATAGCTGCACATAGGAGATTGTCAGATGACATGTGGTAGTGCCTTGAAATTAAAACATAATTGAAGATAAACACTAAAATTTATTCAATTTAACCTAAGGAATCATTGAAACATTAATGAAATATTTAGAGGTCTAGGCTAGAGACATGTTCTGGCGTTGTTAAACCTAGTAGTTGTCCTTTGCCTCTTGGCTTTAGACAGCACTAGTGCGGACTTGTGCTCCCCGTACCGTCGCGTATATAAAGGGAGACCCCACTAGGTTGCTATCCTTTTATACATAGGAAGCCGAGTCTGCCTCCCTATACCCGTGATACACTAGACACAACATTCGGGGAGATTTCTTGCGCGTACATTAAGTCCTTGGTTGATTTCTCTTTCATTTTGAAACCAAGGTGTATATTGCAGTTCACGGTTATTTGGTACACCCTTTTCCTAGAATTCCAAAGTAGTCATTTTGATCTTTTCTGACTCTTTAAATTTGAAAAGTTCATCAAGAACTTGTCCTTTCACACTTGTTTCCAATCTGAAAGTGATAGAGTCACCTTTTTCTTGTTTCTCGACTCTTAAAAGATGAAACTGTAGAGTTTTGTTTCAATGTTTTAAAAATTAACTGCCCACGAAATATTCCTGGTTAAAGTTAGTTTCCTTAGGGTGTTGTTCTAAATTTGTTTCTGATGGCGAATTTTCCGGAGTTCACCAACCAAGGAATACCCTCTGAAGGGAATCCTGGTCCTTTTCCTCCTTTTGGAAATGTTGGCACTTCTTATATGGCAACGTTGTACCTTCCTGGGTTAACTGTTGGGTTGCCTGTTTGGTTGTTTTCAACCTCTGTGGTCCTGAATGTCTCGGTTATTGCTCAATCAGTTCCTCTGCCTGAACAACATCATGTTGATTCCAAGGTGGACCTCGCCCCTTCTTCGCCTATTTATGCGTCTTCCTCTTCTACTTCACGTGGTGAAAGTATGGATTCGAGTAACTAGGTGGCTAAGAAGAAGAAGAAGAAGTTAGATAAAGGAGAGGCTAGCTCTGTGGCTATTGCGCCTAAGAAGTCTTCCATTGATAAACCTTCCAACCCTCCCCGGAAAGTAAAATTCCCTTGCATGTTGTGTCAGGGAAACCATCTCCTTCGAGACTGCCCTGTCATTCCCAAGGTGCTCTAAGTATGGTCCAACAGTCGCCCGCCATTGCCTTTGGCTTTTGGGAGTTAGGTTGGGGGCACATCTTCAACTGGTGTTGGTAAGGCTCCTAAGAAGTAGGGTAAGATTACCAATCCCTATAAGCTGTGTGAAGGGCACCATGCCATTCACCTTTGTCCTTATATGGATGAAGCCAAGTAAGTTTTGGACAACCCAACTGTTTCTACACCATGCCTTCCCACTGGTTATAAACAACTTTCTTTGAGTCCTCCACTAGTTGATCCTACGATTGGTCAAGATTCATCCTTGGTCGACCCCACTCCCTCATAAATTCAAATTCAGGAATCCATCCCCGGCCAACCATTGGTCATGGGATCAGTTGAGCTAGCTCCATCTTCAGAGCACCAGGTCTTTTCCGTTGAGAGTGGATCTCATACCCCTCATGTTCTTCTTGTTTCTTCAGATTCTTCGGATTTGGAGAAATATTCTCCCATCCTTGTACCTGAAGAAGCTGCTCCTCCGCCTCCCATGATGGAGGTCTCGGAGGATACCTTTCTTGACTCCATGATGGAAGTCGTGGAGGATGCGCATTCTTCTTCTGTAACACCAGGGGAAGACCATATCGGTTCGATGGTAGCCCCTCCCAGTAGTTTGGTTGCTTCCTTTGATTGGAGTCGATTTGCAGGATACCTCCTTCCGTCTTATGTGCCTTTCGAGATAACGGTACAAGCTTTTGGTCTGGTCGTACCCAGCACCATTATAGATGAAGGCACATCTGTTAGTATTTTATCCTCAACTACTTGGCAAGCTTTCGGTTTTCCACCGCTTGAACCTGTTACGCAGAATCTGCTAGCATTTAACAGAAGAACTAGTCAACCATTAGGGATCCTTCCAAGGTTACCTATCACTTTGGGAGGTAAAACCATCCATATGGACATGATGGTTGTTCCAGGCCCCTTGGATTTCAATCTGCTCTTGGGGCACGATTACACCTATGCCATGGGAGCACTTGTCTCCTCCCTTTTTCATGTGGTCTATTTTCTGCATGAGGGACAGATCGTGACCATTGATTAGCTTTCGTTCTTTGGTCCTGATGTGGCAACTGGCCCGCCATCATCCCTTCCTGGTTTTTATCCACCCGATGTATCTACCCCACCACAGGTCAACTATGTGGCTACCTACCCCATGCTTGTAATCAGTGATAGTGTCGTTGTGCATCAGGTGCTGGGGGCATTGGGTCCTGACTTCCAAGACGTTTTCCTTCCATCGGATGGGCAACTCTTGGAAGTGATGAATTCTTGTTCATTATGATGAAACTCGTCAGAGCAGAGTTCATTTTCTTGTGTCAAGCTCCTTAAAAAATGAAACAATTTCATCTGAGGATAGTTCTTTTAATGTGTCAACCTCATTAAAACAATTAAACACGCTCCCGTTCAATTCGAGTCTTTGATAAGATCTCGTAAAATCCCAGTCGAGTCTTTTTCTTGATCTAGTAATTTGAACCTTCACTCCATCTATCTTTCATATGGATTGAAGCTTGGGGGACATGTACCTCGAATTATGTCACCATGCTGGGGGCATGCTTAAATCTTTCAAGCATAGTTTGTCTCCATTTCAATCTTGTGTAAAAATGAAACCGGTTTCAAGCATAGTTTATCTTTGTTTCAAGCTTGTGTAAAAATGAAACCAACTTCAAGCAGAGTTTTTTGATTTCAAGCTTGTGTAAAAATGAAACCATTCCCATTTTACCTCTTGTCATTGCCATTTTATCAGCTTGTTTTTTCCAAATGAGCCTTGGTTTTCTCACTCCACCGTCACCATCTGCTTGGCCGATCATATGCCTTCACTTGGTTGTTTTACCCATTCCTGAGGAATCGCTGCGATGAGTGGTCTTTATTAGCCAGGCTCTTAACCTTTACTTGTTCTGAGCAGTTCCACCATTACCAGAACCAGTTGCTACCCTTTATACCACTCGTTCCTTCAGGTGGAGTCAACTTTCAGCTCTTTTCTGACTCTCTAAACATGAAAAGATTGCCGAGTCACTTGTCGTTTTCATCTCGTTAAAGTGGTTACGAAACGACATCTACCCAGTATACGTTTACCCCTTTTTCAGGCTGGGATAGATTATTTACGAAAAAGGAATACCCTAGCCTATCGTGACTAGGAGGCTTTCTCAGACATAGTTTTCTACCTTTTCAAATCTGAGGAACTATTCACAAAAAGGGACTATTGGAGTTTACTTTTCTGTTGTCTTTTCAAACTCTCTAAACATGAAAAAACACCAAGTTCTTCCTTTTTCAGACTCGTTAAACCCTGATGACATCAGATTCAGTCATAATGATGATATTCGAGTTTCTCCTTCCTAGGGTTCGTTAAATGTACTAGGATGGATTTGTCTGAAGGACGAACTTATATCACAAGCATATGCTATCCCCTTCAAGCTTGTTTTAAAAAATAATTGTGGTACTTGCCAAAAATGGTGGGGAAAAATGGAACCAGCATCATTGTCATGTCGGCACTATGTCACTCTTGAACATGGCACTTGTTTGCATTCGTGTCGGGTTGGGGACATCTCATCTCGTTTTCCACTTGCCTTCGTGGGTTTGGGTGACCCCTTTTGACCTCTCATCTTCTCTTTGCCTCGTCATCATGACCTCTGATATTTTGATGTCAAATTTTGCCAAATTTACTGTCGTTCCACCGATATGTTCAAGAGAAGTTGACCTCTGCAAGTTTCAACCTTCCTCTGATTCTCATATGATCCTGATTCACAAAGACATTATGTTCCTCTGTCTCGTGTCGATGATGCGGGAAACAGTATGGCCCACCTTCAATCAAGGTCACTTCCTATCGACTTCCTCTCATTATCTAGGAAGTTGATCTAGAGACTCCCTTCTGGTACCTTAGAGCCTGCATGCCTCAATGTAAATTTCTTCACGTTCGACATGAGGTTTTCATCATTGGCCTCCAATAAAGTGATTCTATGGGTATTCGACACCAGCTCACTGATTCACATGCCGTAGATTGTACCTATAGTACGTTGAGGACCATTGTCACTATTGGTGGTACCTCTCGCGTCTGTTAACAGCTTTCATTATTGGCTCATAATCAGGCGATGTTCTTGCATGTTCGACTTTAGCTCACCTATTCACATGCTTGAAATTGTACTCTGTTCAGGTCAAGATAGAGCACAAGACCCTATATTTTGTCTGTTAGAATATAGGCTGCGATTTTGTGGATTATTATGATTGGTTACATGACTCATTCACTGGATGGCTGCGACCATACCTGAGTCTATTTATCGATCCTTACTGGATGGATGCGCCCATGCCTTCGATCTTGATTATTGTACACTCTGTTATAGATGGCTGCACCCATACCACATATATATCATGTATTTGAGATATTATTTTTACTTGTCTATGCAGGTTTTCCGATGGCAGGGTTTTCAGTTGGACACATTCTCGTAAAGAATTTCACCCCTCTCTCTCTTTCCGGCCTCATGCTTTAGGGGGCATCTGTTACATAGTAATTTTTCACCATCCCTGCAATCCCTCGTCCTGCACATTGGAGGGCTCATTCCATGACCTGTGAGCAATGACATGACTTGAAACCACTTTCATGGCATCCTCTTGGACAAGGAAATTCATTCCCCTAAAGACAATTCCTTGTGAAAAACCCTAAAAATAGCCTTTTTTGCCTTGTCGCGACTAGCCAGTTCAGCCCTCACGCCAATGGGGGAAATCCTCTAAAGAGGGCGTGCTAGTTGGTGCACTATCATAGTGTTGTACCTGCGCTAGGGTTATTAAGGAGTGTTTTTAAAAAATAAATGGCAGAAGATTGACTCCAACCAATTCCTGAACTGGTCTCTAAATTGAGTTGGGAGGTTTGGCTCTAGATCTCCATGTAGAGGAAGTGGTTTTCCACCTCTCATGGAAGCTTCCTTGAGGATAGGGCCAATCCCATGATTTCAGGGATCCCAACTCCCCTTCCACCATTTATATAAGCTTGCCATTTTCCTTTGCAAGCTAGTCTCCAAGAGCCTTCATAGCCTAAATAATGCTGCAAGAGCCTTGATAGTCCTCATAGATCGAAATCAGTAGCAAGGAGATTCTTGTCAAGACAACTGAAGAGAGAGGCTTGTCCCATTCTATACGAGCTTGACCGAGACGTAATCCACTATCGACTCGCCGAAGGAAGATCCAGCGTCAGAGCCAGGTTGTATTTTCCTTTGTATTAATTAATGATAAGCGACTTTGGTTATGGTTCCACTCGTATTGTTCATTATGATCATGAGTTGTGTCTTCTCTGACTGATACGTAATTGCATATATTGGGTTTTAAACTTGTGTGTTTGTCGTGTTTCTTTTATGTGCAGGTGTTTGATCGCAACAAGCGGGAGAATTGTGATCTGCCAGAGCAAGGAAACAGGAGTGCTATCTTCTCTACGAACAATAGCATTGGACTTAAGGTATGCCTTCTTCGCAATTTGGTCTATTTCAATTAGGAATTTTCACCTTAGCATGATACGATTGTTGCTAGACACGATCTGGGCTAGTATGGATTGCCTCTGTCCGCAAAGGGGATTTACCTCTCAAACAACAAGCATAAAAATGAATATGGAGGGAGCTATAAGGGTTAAATTACTTGTATTTGAGGTAAATAAGCAACCTTGAGGTGTTTTGAGAAGTTTGGGAGGGTTTTGGCCCTATATGCAATGCCTTATCCAAGTGCAAAGCACCCTCTCTCTATGCGTAGCGCTGTGTAAATTTGCACTGGAAAAAACACTCTATGTGCAGTGCCAAACTCCTATGCGCAACCCCATATTGAAGGACACTTTTGAAGGCCTTCCCAGATTCCAAATTGGGTGCATGATGGCGTGTTGGAAATATATTTCTCTTGAATACACAATGGACCTATCAAGCACTAAAAATGATCAACTGTAGCCCCTAAAAAATCAATTCTCCCAAGGCTGGTTAAAACGTGCAGAATTAGGGTGCAGAAATGTAGAGTGTTGGTGCAGGTAAATTTTGGAGGCCTTCCTCAACTCCAAAGTGAGCTCATTATATCTCATGGTAAATCTCCCTCTGTCTAGTTATAATTTGACTCATCAAGCAAGTCATTTGGATGCTCCAGCTATGAGAAAATGTGATTTTCCCAAGGTCGCTCTAGAAGTGTAGCAAACCTCTTGTAGCACCTATATTTTTAACATTTATCAAAAACCATGATACCTGTGTAAAAATGGAAGGAGATTTTTCTTACTTGGCCTTTCATGGACAAAAACCTCTGTCACTTTTGTCAAATTCATCTCTATTTGGTCAGAAACATAATTTTAAGTAAAGCTGGCCCTTTGAGTGGAAAATGGCTTGACTCTTGGAATGATTTCCTGGAAAATGATGGAGACATGATCTTTATGGGTTTAGAATGAACTCATACTTACTAAAATGACCTACCTTATGCCTCATATTCTCATATTTCTCTGATTCCATAGCAAACCCTCGCTCAATGGGAGAGGAAATTAGGGTTTAGTGCTTGTGGAAAATGATGACTTAGGCACCCTTGGAAAAAGACAGCTCCCTTTGACATTTCATCGATTGTTGAAGTAGAAATTTTTTTTATTTAACACTTGATGTGTTGGCATGTGGAACTCTAAGTTGGAAGCCTTTGGAGACTGAGTACTTATTACATTTGAAGTGACATAAAATTACATGAATAAAAATAAAATTACATCTTGGAATCAAACTCGCACTTGAAATCAAATTACAACTTTGGAAACCATATTGGCGATCATCTTTACATGGTAAAGAGAAATTATTGGGATCAATATCACACCTTTTTCTGACCTTATGAGATGGAATGGTGCATTTTTGGACTTTGATCAATGAAACCTAATGACCTAATGGGACCTTGAATGTCGTGACTCCATGGTTGACTTTGACTAAAAGTGGAATGAGAGCAGATTTGTTTTTGTCATGATGAAGGCATGGAAAAGGGTCAGCATGCATATAATTGTGAAGGAAAATGGGAAACTTGACAAGGAAAACCACCAGTGGAACAATTTTATATCATGAACTAATGAATGATTGAAAATTCTTTAGTGTGGGACACCTAAGATGCACATGAAAAATGTGTTTTGATCCCTGGTGGAAGTATGCAAACACTGACACTAACACACCTGAAAAAAAAAAACTCAATTACCAACCCACCTTTCACACAAAAAGACAACCCTAGGCCCGACCAGAAAGGGGATAGTTGAATGATCGAACGAAGGCACAAGGGAGCAAACAAAAAACGAGCTGCATGAACTTGAACAAGGCACCTGGGTGGTCATAAATTAGAAATTTTAATACGACCACCCAAAACCAAAACAAACTGACCCGAACGCATTTCATTAGGTGCCCCCACACGGCATGACACTACGTGCCCAAATGAATGAAGGTACAAGGGAGAAAATGGCAAACGGGCTGCAAGAATGTGCACAAGGCACCCTGGCTGTCACAACTTATAAATTTTGATACGACCGCCCTCAAATGAAACAAATCGACCCAAACTCGTTTCGTCACGCGACCTGACATGGCGTAACGCAACGTGCCCAACTGAATGAAGGCACAAGGGAACAAATAAATAATGGACCGCATGAACGTGCACAAGGCACCCAGGCAGTCACAACTTAGAAATTTTGATATGGCCTCCCTCAAATGAAATGACCCAACCCGAACACATTTGGTCGGGAAACCCCACATGGCACAACATGGTGTGCCCAACCAAATGAAGGCACAAGGGAGAAAATGGAAAATGGGCCACACGAACATGCACAAGGCACCCAAGCAATAACAGCTTAGGAATTTTGATACGACCACCCTCAAACAGAACGACCCTAGCCAAAGGCGTTTCGTTGGGTGCTCTCACATAGCGCGATGTGGCACGCTCGACTGAACAATGGCACAAGGGAGAAAATGGAAAATGGGCCACCCAAATGTGCACAAGGCACTCGGGCGGTTACAACATCACAAATTTGATACGACCACCCACAAATGAAACGACCTGACCTGAACGCGTTTCGTTGGGTGCCCTCACACGTCTTGCCCAACCGAACGAAGGCATAAGGGAGAAAATGGAAAATGGGCCACACGAACGTGCATAATGCACTCGAGCTGTCACAACTTAGCAAATTTGATACGTCCACCCTCAAACGAAATGACCCAACCCGAAAAAATTTCGTTGGGCACCCTGATACAGAATGCCCAACCGAACGAAGGCACAATGGAGCAAAGGGAAAATGGGTCACACAACCATACATAAGGCACCCAGGCAGTCACAAGTTAGCAAATTTGATATGGTCGCCCTGAAAGGAAATGACCCGACCCAAATGCATTTCGTCGAGCACCCTCTCTCGCCGTGACATGACGTGCCCAACTGAATGAAGGCACAAGGGAGAAAACGACAAACAGGCCGCATGAACATGAAAAAGCCACCTAGGCTTTCAAAACGTAGCAAATTTGATATGGCCGACCTAGAAAAAAACAACCCTACCCAAATGTGTTTCTTTGGACATGACACGACATGACACACCCGATTGAATGAAGGCAAAAGGAAGAAAATGGCAAACGGGCTGCCCAAACGTACAGAAGCCACCCTAGCAGTCACAACTTAGCGAATATGATATGGCCACCCTTAAATGAAACGACCTAACCCATACTCATATTTTTGGGTGCCCTCACATGACACGAGACGCACGCTCGACCGAATGAAGGTACAAGGGAGAAAATGGCAAATGGGCCACCCGAATGTGCACAAGGCACCCTGGCAGTCATAACTTAGAAAATTTGATACGGCCGCCCTTAAACTAAATGACCTAACCTGAACATGTTTCGTCAGGTGCCCTCACATGGTGTGACACTACGCACCTGACGGAACAAAGGCACAAGGGAGAAAATGACAAACAGACTGCTCGAACGTGCAAAAGGCACCCGAGAAGTCACAAATTAGCAAATTTGATACGGCCCCCCTCAAATGAAACACACCAACCTAGACATGTTTCATCGAGCGTCCTCACACAACACGTCTGACCGAATGAAGGCACAAGGGAGTAAATGGGAAACGGGCTACCCGAATGTGCACAGGACACCCGGGTAGTCACAACTTAGTAAATTTGATACGGTCACCCTCAAACAAAATGACCCGACCAAAACCCATTTCATTGGGCGCCCTTACACAACGTGACACGACGCACCAAACTGAATGAAGGCACAAGGGGGAAATGGAAAATGGGGTGCCCAAGCACGCACAAGGCACCTGGGCGGTCACAACTTAACAAATTTGTTACCACTGCCCTAAAAAAAAATGACCCAACCCAAACGTGTTTCGTTGGGTGCCCTCACACTACGCGACATGCACACTCGACTGATGGAAGGCGCAAGGGATAAAACAAAAAATAGGCTACCCAAATGTCCACAAGGCACTCGGGCAATCACAACTTAGTAAATTTGGTACAACCACCCTCAAACGAAATGACCCGACCCGAACACGTTTCGTCGGGTGCCCTCACACGACGTGACACAATGCCACTAACCGAACGAAGGCACAGGGACCAAATGGAAAACGGGTCACACGAATGTGTACAAGGCACCTGTTCAGTCACAACTTAGCAAATTTGATATGGCCACCCTCAAACGAAATGACCTGACCTGAATGCATTTCTTCAGGCACCCTCACATGACACGACACGAAGTGCCCAACTAAACGAAGGCAAAGGGAGAAAATGGAAAACATGCCTCACAAATGTGCATAATGCACCTAGGTGTTCACAACTTAGAAAATTTGATACGGCCACCCTCAAACAAAATGAACCGAACTGAACACATTTCGTCGGGCACACTCACACGACGTGACATGGCGCTCCCGACTGAACGAAGGAAAAAGGGAGCAAACGGAAAACTGGCTGCCCAAATGTGCACAAGGCACCTAGGAAGTCATAAGTTAGGAAATTTGATACGGTCGCCCTCAAACGAAATGACCCAACTCGAACGCATTTAGTTGGGCACCCTCACATGGTGTGACATGGCACGCCTAACCGAACGAAGGCACAAGGGAGAAAATGGTAAACCGGATGCCTGAACGTGCACAAGGCATCCGAGCGGTCACAAATTAGCAAATTTGATATGGCCACCCTTAAATGAAATGACCCGACCCAAACGCATTTTTTCAGGCGTCCTCACATGGCATGCCCAACCGAACAAAGGCACAAGGGAGAAAATGAAAAATAGGCTACCCAAACGTGCACAAGGCACCCAGGTGGTCACAACTTAGCAAATTTGATACGGCCACCATCAAACAAAATGACTCCACCCAAACACATTTCATTAGACTCCCTTACATGATGCAACATGCTGCCTGACTGAGCAAAGGCACGAGGGAGCAAACGACAAATGGGTCACCTGAATGTGCATAAGGCGTCGTGCGGTCACAATTTAGCAAATTTGATACGGCTACCCTCAAATGAAATGACCTGACTCGACGTGTTTCGTTGGGCACCCTCACATGGCGTGACATGACGCGCTCGACCAATCAAAGGCACAAGGAATAAAATGACAAACGGGCCACTCGAACGTCCACAAGGCACCTAGGTGGTCACAACTTAGAAAATTTGATACGCCCTCCTTCAAATGAAACAACCCAAATTGAACGCATTTCGTTCGGTGCCCTCACACGACATGACACGATGCGCCCGACCAAACGAAGGCACAGAGAGAAAATGGAAAACGGGCTGCCAAAACATGCACAAGGCACTTGGGCAGTTACAACTTAGAAAATTTGATACGGCCGCCCTCAAATGAGATGACCTGACCCGAATGCGTTTCGTCGAGCACCCTCACATGGCACGACATGACGCACCCGACCAAACAAAGGCACAAGGAAGAAAACAACAAGTGGGCTGCACAAACATGCATGAGGCACCCAGGCTTTAAAAACTTACCAAATTTGATATGGCCACCATTAAACAAAATGACCTGACCCAAATGTGTTTCGTTGTGCACCCTCACATGACACGACACGATGCGCCCGACCAAACGAAGGCATAAGGTATAAAATGGAAAATGGGCTGCCCAAACATGCACAAGGCACCTGAGTGGTCACAACTTAGAATATATGATATGATCGCCCTTAAACGAAACGACCTGACCCAAACGCATATCGTCGGGCACCCCCACACGACGCGAGACGTGCACCCGACTGAACGAAGGCACAATGGAGAAAATGGAAAACGGTCTGCCCGAATGTGCACAAGGCACCTAGGTGGTCATAAATTAGAAAATTTGATACGGCCGCCCTCAAATGAAATGACCCAACCTGAATGCGTTTCGTCGGGCGCCCTCACATGGCACGACACAAAGCACCTGACTGAATGAAGGCACAAGGAAGAAAATAGAAAACAGGTTGCCCAAACATGCACAAGGCACCCAGGTGGTCACAGATTAGAAAATTTGATATGGCCTCCCTCAAACCAAATGCCTCAACCCAAATAATTTTTGTTGAGATCCCTCACATGGCGTGACACAGCACGCCCGACCGAACAAAGGCACAAGGGAGAAAACGACAAACGGGCCGCCCGAACGTGCACAGGGCACTTGGGTGGTCACAACTTAGCAAATTTAATATGGTCACCCTCAAACGAAATGACCGACCCAAACGCATTTCGTCAGGCTCCCTTACACAACATGACACGATGTGCCTGACCGAATGAAGGAACACGGGAGAAAATGGAAAATAGGGTGCTAGAATGATCACAAGGCACCTGGATGGTCACAACTTAGAAAATTTGATACAATCGCCCTCAAACAAAAAACCTAACCCGAATTTGTTTCGTCGGGCGCCCTCACACTGTGTGACGCGGTGCACCCGACCAATCGAAGGCACAAGGTAGAAAATGAGAAATAGGCTGCCCAAACATCCATGGGCGGTCAGAACTTAGTATATTTGATACGACCACCCTCAAATGAAATGATCCAACCTTAACGCGTTTCGTTGGTTTCCCTCACACGACGTGACACAACGGGCCTGACTGAACGAAGGCATAGGGATAAAATGGAAAATGGGTCACATGAACGTGCACAAGGCACCCGGGCAGTCACAACTTAGCAAATTTGATACAACCACCCTCAAATGAAACAACCTGACTTGAATGCGTTTCTTTGGGCGCCCTCACACGCCGTGACACAGAGCACCCGAATAAATGAAGGCACAAGGGAGAAAATTTCAAACAGGCTGCACAAACATGCACAAGGCACCTAGGTGGTCACAACTTAGAAAATTTTATACAGCCACCCTCAAACGAAATGACCTGACCCAAACACGTTTCGTTGGGAACCCCCACATGACACGACATGGCGCACTTTACCAAACAAAGGAAAAAGGGAGAAAATGGAAAATGGGCCACCCGAACATGCATAAGGCACCCAGGTGGTCATAAGTTAGGAAATTTGATACAGCTGCCCTCAAACGAAATGACTCGACTCGAACGAGTTTCGTCGCCCACCCTCAGACAGTGTGACATGGCGTGCCTGACCAAACAAAGGCACAACAGAGAAAATGAGAAATGGGTCGCCCAAATGTGGACAAGGCACTCGGGCAATCACAACTTAGAAAATTTGATACGGCCACCCTTAAACAAAACGGCACAACCCCAACACGTTTCGTCATGCGTCCTCACATGGTGCGACACAGTGGGCCCGACCGAATGAAAGCACAAGGGATAAAATGGGAAATGGGCTGCCCAAATGTGCACAAGGCACCTGGGTGGTCACAACTTAGCAAATTTGATATGGCCACCCTAAAACGAAATGACTCGACCCAAACACATTTCATCAGGCTCCCTTACACGGTGCAACACAAAGGCACAAGGGGGAAAATGTCAAATGGGGTGTCCGAATGTGCACAAGGCACCATGTAGTCACAATTTAGCAAATTTTATAAAACTGCCCTCAAATGAAGTGACCCAACGTGAACGTGTTTCGTCAGGCACCCTCACATGGCGCGACATGGTGCATCCAACCAATCGAAGGCATAAGGGAGGAAACAACAAACGGGCCGCCAGAACGTCCAGAAGGCACCCAGGTGGTCACAAATTAGCAAATTTGATATGCCCACCCTAAAAAAAAATGACCCAAATCGAACACATTTCATTGGGCGTCATCACATGACGCGACACGATGCGCCCAACCAAATGAAGCCACAGGGAGAAAACGGAAAACAGGCCACCCAAACATGAATAAGGCACTTGGGCAGTCACAACTTAGAAAATTTGATACGGTCACCCTCAAAAGAAATGACCTGACCCGAACACGTTTTATCGAGCGCCCTCACACTGCGCAACACTGTGTGCTTGACTGAACGAAGGAACAAGGGAGAAAATGAAAAATGAATCGCTCAAACGTGCATAAGGCACCTAGACAATTGCAAGTTAGCAAATTTGATACGGCTACCCTAAAACAAAACAACCTGACCTGAACGCGTTACGTCAGGCGCCCTCACACGGCATGCACAGCGTGCCCGAACGAATGAAGGCACAAGGGAGCAAACCAAAAATGGGCCGCACGAATGTGTATAAGGCACCAAGGTGATCACAACATAGAACATTTTATACGACCGCCCTCAAACGAAATGACCCAACTCGAACGTGTTTCATCAGGTGCCCTGTTACACAGTGATTTGTCACTGTCCCTGCAATCCCCATATCACCCATTGGAGGGTCATTTATATGACTAATAAGTAGTGTCATGCCTTGTAAATACCACCATTTCATTCCTTTCCATGAGGAAAACAATCCTTCTGTTGACCATTTCCTGAGTAGACCACTAAAACCATGTGTTTTTTCCTTGGCGCTGGTAGCCCGTTATACCCTCGTGCCAATGAGGAAAATTAACACGGAGCCCATGCCATATTGCACTCTGTCTCAGTGAGCTACCCGCACCAATATATTTATGGAAAGTTTTTTAAAAATAGAGGTGAAGTTTCAATCACAACAACTTCGTGGATGAGTCATAGGGAGTGGTTCGACTGAATAACCACGATCTTCCTCCTTTGGCCTCTTGTTTCCACCTTATGGGGAAACCTCCCAAGGGATAAGGCCTCCCTTCCACTATTTTAGTGATCCCAACCTCCTCCTCTCCTCTATAAATGTAGCCATCTTCCATTGATTTTATAGTTGAACATGTTTTGGTTGAACAAATAGATGAACTAGTGGGAAAAAAACTATAGCTAGGCGAATATTGAGAGCAGAGCCGAGGAGACCACCGTAAGAGAGAGAGAGATTTGTTGAGATTACCAATAGGATTTGTTGAGATGCACTCCATTGCAAGCCCCGCCAAAGGAAGATCATAGCATCATAGCATTTGGTTTTAATCTCCCTTTTTTTCATCTATAATATAAGTGACTCTGATTTTGGTTCCATTCGTGTGTTTACTCTTTTATGTAATGCAACGAATTATATCTTCTCTGACTAATATATAGTTACATGCTTTAAGTATTACATTGTATGTCGTCATTTCTCTGCATGTGTATAGGTGTCCGGATGTGGCGAATGGAAGGATTTTGATCTGTCAAGCTAGAAACAAGGAGCACCACTTCTTCCTCAACAACAACAGCATGGGATTTGAGGTAGGCCACTTATTGCGATCTTTGTCTTTCTTGTAACTAGGAACCAACGTCATTGCATGATTTGATTGTTGCTAGACCCAGTCTAGGGCTAGTGGGATTGCCTCTATCCACAGAGGGGATTTACCTTCACAAAAATTTGGCGACTCCATTGGGGAGTCGCCAATTTGTTGTCTAGGTAAATCCTCTCTTTGGAGCAGAGTTCATTTTCTTGTGTCAAGCTCCTTAAAAAATGAAACAAGATCTTTGGAGCATAGTTCATTTTATTGTGTTAAGCTCCTTAAAAAATGAAACAAGCTCTTTAGAGCAGAGTTCATTTTTCTTGTGTCAAGCTCCTTAAAAAATGAAACAAGGCGTCGAGGACAGTTCTTCTAATGTTTCAACCTCGTTAAAACAATGAAACACGTTCCTGTTCAATTTGAGTCTTTAATAAGATCTCGTAAAATCCAAGTCGAGTCTTTCTATTGATATCATAATTTGAACCTTCTCTCCATCTACATTTCATATGGATTGAAGCTTGGGGGCATGTACCTTGAGTTGAGTCACCATGCTGGGGGAATGCAAAATTTTTCAAGCATAGTTTGTTTCCATTTCAAGCTTGTGTAAAAATGAAACCGGTTTCAAGCATAGTTTATCTTTGTTTCAAGCTTGTGTAAAAATGAAACCAACTTCAAGCAGAGTTTCCTGATTTCAAGCTTGTGTAAAAATGAAGCCAACTTCAAGCAGAGTTTCCTAATTTCAATATTGTGTAAAAATGAAACCATTCCCATTTACCTCTTGTGATTGCCATTTTCTTAGCCTGTTTTTTCCAGATAAGCCTTGGTTTTCTCAGTCTATCATCACTATCTGCTTGGCTGATCATATGCCTTCACTTGGTTGTTTTACCCATTCTCGAGGAATCGCTGTGATGAGTGGTCTTGTTAGCCATCCTCTTAACCTGTACTTTTTCTAAGCAGTTTGACCATCACCGAAACCAGTAGCCACCCTTTATACCACTCATTCCTCCAGGAGAAGTAAACGTTTAGCTCTTTTTTGACTCTCTAAAACTAAAAAGATTTCCGAGTCACTTGTCGTTTTGAGCTCGTTAAATTGGCTGCGAAGCGATATCTACCCATTATACATTTACCTCTTTTTTGGGCTGGGATAGATTATTTATGAAAAAGGAATACCCTAGCCTATCGCGACTAGGAGGTTTTCTTAGACACAATTTTCTACCATTTCGGATCTGAGGGACTATTTACGAAAATGGACTACTAGATTTTTCTTTTCCGATGTCTTTTAAAACTCTCTAAACATGAAAAGATGCCAAGTTCTTCCTTTGTAAGACTCGTTAAAAACGGATGACATCGGACTCCATCGCAATGACGTTACTCAAGTTCCTCCTTCCTAGGGCTCGTAAAATGTACTAGGTTGGATTTGTCCAAAGGAAAAACTTATATGACAAGCATATGGTATCCTCTTCAAGCTTGTGTAAAAATAAAGAGGTACTCACCAGAAATGGTGGGGGAAAATGGAAGTTTTTCATCAGTTGTGTCGGCAGTATGTCACTCTTGAACATGACACTTGTCTGCAGTTCGTGTCGGGTTGGGATATCTTCACTCTGTCACTTTGCCTCCATGGGTTTGGGAAATCCATTTTCCTCTCATTCGATTACCAATTTTGTCAACATGACCTCTGATTCTATTTGAGTCAAATGCTACCAAATTCCAGAGTCGTGTCACCGATATGTTCAAGAGCAAATCCTTCTGTAGTTTCTACATTCCCTGATCCTCTGTTTCAGTCTTGATTCACACTTATATTACCTTCTCTATTTCATGTTGATGATGTGGGATTCATTATGACCCTCCTTTGACGGATCACTTCCTGTTAAATTCAGCTCATTATCCAGGAAGTTGATCTAGAGACTCATTTTTGGTACCTTAGAGCTTGCATGCCCTAATGGCAAGTCCTTCGCATTCGACGACAGGTTCACATCATTGGCCTTCGATCGGGTGATTTCATGGGTGTTCAACTTCAGCTCACTATTCACATTATGTGGATTGTACTAGTAGTACCTTGAGAGCCATTGACATTATGGGTGGTTTCTCTTACACTTGTTAACGGTTCACATCATTGACCAGTAATTAAGTGATTTTCTAGCATGTTCGACTTCAACACGTCTATTCACATGTTGGAATTTGTACTTTGATTGGGTGGCGTCAGAGCACAAGACCCTGGGCTTCGATCACAAAATTCCAGGTTGCGATGAGCGATGAGTCATTCATGATTATATACATCATTCCTTAGATGGATGGTTGCGCCCATGTCATGGATTTATTTCATATGATCCATTCATTCGGATGGCTACGTCCATGCCGAGGATCTATTCACATGATCATTTTCTTGATGGATAGCTACAAGTATACCATGTATTCATGTATTTTCAATAGATATTTCAGTTATGTATATGTATCTATGCTTGATTTGCAGGTCTCCCGACAGCAACGTCTGGTTCCTTGCACGTACTTGTAAATCATTTCACCCCTCAATCATGTTCGGACTTCATACTTTAGGGGGCATCTGTTACACATTAATTTGTCACTGTCCCTGCAATCCCCATCTTGCCCATTGGAGGGTCATTTCTATGACCAATAAGCAGTGTCATGCCTTGAAAATACCACCATTTCATCCCTTGCCATGAGGACAACAATCCTTCTGTTGACCATTTCCTGAGCAGACCATTAAAAACACCTGTTTTTTCCTTAGCGTTCGTAGATCGTTATGCCCTCGCGCCAATGAGGAAAACTAACACTAAGCCCATGCGAGCTAGTGCTTTTTCTCAGTGAGCTACCCGCGCCAATCTGTTTGTGGAATTTTTTTTCAAAATAGAGGGGAAGTTTCGATCAGAACAACTTCATGGATGAGTCATAGGGAGTGGTTCGACTAAATAACCACGACCTTCCTCCTTTGGCCTCTTTTTTCCAGCTTATGGGGAAACCTCCCAAGGGATAAGGCCTCCCTTCCACTATTGTAGGGATCCCAACCTCCTCCTCTCCTCTATAAATATAGCCATCTTCCATTGATGTGCTAGTTGAACATGTTCTGGTTGAATAGATAGCTGAACTTGTGGGAAGAAAGCTATAGCTAGGTGAATATTGAGAGCAGAGCCAAGGAGAACCCCGTAAGATAGAGAGCTTTTTCGAGATTCCCAAAAAGCTATGTTGAGATGCGCTCGACTGCAAGCCCTACCGAATGAAGATCATAGCATCAGAACATTTGGTTGTAATCTCCATTTTTTTCATCTATAATATAAGCGACTCTGATTTTGGTTCCATTCATGTGTCTATTCTTTTATGTAATGCAACGAATTATATCTTCTCTAACTGATATATAGTTACATGCTTTAAGTATTATGTTGTATGTCGTCATTTCTCTGCATGTGTATAGGTGTCCGGACGTGGCGAACGGAAGGATTTTCATCTATCAAGCTAGGGACGAGGAGCACCACTTTTTCCTCGACAACAGTAGCATGGGATTTGAGGTAGGGTACTTATCACGATCTTTGTCTTTCTTGTAACTAGGAACCAACATCATTGCATGATTCAATTGTTGCTAGACCCAGTCTAGGGCTAGTGGGATCACCTCTGTCTGTAGAGGGGATTTGCCTCCACAACATGCCCTCATATGGCATGACATAGCGCACCCGAACAAATGAAGGCACTAGGGAGAAAACAGAAAACGGGCAGCTCGAACGTGCACAAGCCACATGGGCGGTCACATCTTAGAAAATTTGATATGACAGCCCTTAACGAAACGACGCAACTCGAACGCATTTTTTTGGGCACCCTCAGACAACAAAACATGTCTCGCCCGACTGAATGAAGGCACAATGGGAGAAAATGGAAAATGGGCCACCCAAACATGCACAAGGCACCCGAGTGGTCAGAACTTAGAAAATTTGATACGGCCACCCTCAAATGAAACGAACTGACCTGAACGTGTTTTGTCATGTAACCTCACATGGCGAAACATGACGTGCTCGAGTGAACGAAGGCACAGGGTAGAAAATGGAAAATGGGCCACCCGAAGACACACAAGGCACCAGGGTGGTCATAACTTGACAAATTTGTTATGGTCGCCCTTAAACAAAATGACCCGACTCAATCGCGTTTCATCGGGCGCCCTCAAACAGCATGATATAGCATGCCTAACCGAACGAAGGCACAAGAGAGAAAATGAAAAACGGGCCGCTTGACCATGCACAAGGCACTCGAGTGGTCACAACCTAGCAAATTTGATACGGTTTCCCTCAAACAAAACGAACTAACCCAAATGTGTTTTGTCGGGCGCCCTTACACGGTACGACATGACGCGCCTGATCGAAAGAAGGCACAAGGGAGAAAACAACAAATGGGCCACCCAAATATGTGCAAGGCACTCGGGCAGTCACAACATAAAAAATTTGATATGGGCACCCTAAAATGAAATGACCTAGCCCGAATGTGTTTCGTCGAGTGCCCTCACATGGCACGACACAGCGCGCCAACCGATCGAAGACACAATGGAGAAAACCACAAACGGGTAGCCTGAATGTGTACAAGGAACACGAGCAGTCACAACATAGAAAATTTGATACAACCACCCTCAAATGAAATGACCAGACCTGAATGCATTTCGTTAGGTGCCCTCACATGACAGGACATGACGTGCCCGACAAAATGAAGATATAGGGAGAAAACGGAAAATGGGCTGCACAAGGCACTTGGGCGGTCACAAATTAGCAAATTTGATACTAAATTTAGTGTGTCCTAAATTGCTAACATAAATTATCAACCAAGGATTCGTAAGCTGACGAAGTGTGGCGCACTATATGTGAAAGATAACCTATCTCTTACTTTTTGTCGTTTTTGGATTTTTATTGATCTTGGTTGGTTTCCTAATGTGAGATGGAAATTCTAAAAGACAAGTATGGTTATGAATATTCAAGGCAATGATGTCATTTATAATGATTTACCAAACTTCAAACTTAAAAAGGAATTTGAAACATACAATGACAAAACTTGAAAGGAAATGAAAATGTGTTGCTAGCCTAATAAATCAAACAGTGAACTATTGAGCATGAAAACCAAATTATCCTTGCTACTGTCTAAACACAAAAGAAACTATGCTTAAAGAAATCCAAGAATTGCAACAAAGTAAATCTAAATCAAATTACATCAACTTATATTCCGATCCCTCACCATTAGTCCAGCTATGGCTTTCGGAGGTAACCATAAACAACTTGAGCAATCTGATATCTAATTTGCAGAAAAAGAAACTAATATCAAACTACACACTCATACTTCAATCCCTCACCATCAGTCCAGCTGTGGCTTTCGGAGGTAACTGAAAATGACATGAGCAATTTAATGTATCTAACTTGCAGAAAGTAAACTAATATCAAACTACACACTCATACTTCAATCCCTCACCATCAGTCCAGCTGTGGCTTTCGGAGGTAACTGAAAATGACATGAGCAATTTAATATATCTAACTTGCAGAAAGTAAACTAATATCAAACTACACACTCATACTTCAATCCCTCACCATCATTCCAGCTGTGGCTTTCGGAGGTAACTGAAAATGACATGAGCAATTTAATATATCTAACTTGCAGAAAGTAAACTAATATCAAACTACACACTCATACTTCAATCCCTCACCATCAGTCTAGTTGTGGCTTTCGGAGGTAACTGAAAATGACATGAGCAATTTAATATATCTAAATCTTACTACTGAAACAAATGTGCAAGACTAAAATAAACAAAGCAGTACTGGAATTAAACAAAAACTAAGAAAAATAAATTAGCAGCAGAACAATATTGATTCCATGTCATTAGTCAAAATATATGCAAATGCCTGGGCTGCCATGAAAAATTATGCTAAAAGTTATGATTTCAAAAAGCAATCTAAGTAAGGAAATATGACAAAACAGAATTGAAAGCAACTTATCTAGAAAACATGTAAAATCCTCCTTGGATAGTAGGGGCCCTCTGCTACCAATTTGGTGAAGTCCTTTAGCTCTTTAAAGTTGTAATCAAAACAGCATCAAAGAACTGAATTTCTCTATTAAAAAGAACTCACAAATCTACATCCCATTCCATCTTGAACTTTGTTACAAAAGACTTCTCTACTACTTTTTCATTACTTCCTCATTACATATGATAGGAGAAAGCTTCTCCTATTTATACAAAATATGAGGAGTCATCTCATTAATGGGAGTCCATGAATCTCTCCCTCCATCTCTAGAGTTATAATCAAAATAGGAAATGATAAGACACATGTCTTTCTAGAGTTTCAACACAACTTGAGGAATGAGACACATATCCTCTTAGAGTTTCAATACAACAAGGAAGTGAGACACATATTCTCTTGATCCCATAATCTTCTCCAACCAAATTCGAATTTAGCTTTAGAGTGCCACATAAGGGTCTTCTAGAAGTCTCCTTTTGACCTACACATGTCACAAAACTCATAACACATATATAGATACATGAAACTATGTTAATTTTCTAGTTTCTAATCATAAATTCACTTAAAATACATAAAATAAATAACTTTGGAAAAAAAGGATCTTAACCCATATATTTATGAAAATGGTTACTTGATGTAGGGTTTTAGGTCAAATGGCTATGAAATAAGAGATAAATGGTTATGACATAATGGAAATATGTATAAATATGGAGAACACTTTTGAGACTCAACATACCCCTCAACTGAAGTTGTTGCATGTCCTCATGCAACTATTGCAATGATTCATTTGTCCATGAGTTGATATTTTATGAGTTTTGACTCATATAGATTCGTTCCAAACTTTGCTTCTTCATATTTTCCTTTTTGGCAAAGTATAATACATTTGATTGCAAAATTTTTATTTTTTATTTTTTTTCAATGGTTGGTTCTTGTGTGACAACTTTTTTTTTTTTTTTTTAAGCATTGGTTCTTGTGTAACAATGCTTTATTTTCTTTGTTGCATCAAAGTTCATGAAAACATTTAGAATCAATTACTTCATCAATGAATTGATCATTTGCAAGGCATATAATCTTTTGACTCATGTTGCAATAATAGTTGGTTGGAAAGTATATGTGGTTAGAAATGAAATGAAAATGTGTGATGGTGTATGACATGTGGATATGAAATGATGTCCCTTCCCCCGAACTAAAGATATGACAATGTGAAAAAGGGAGTGAGGAATTTTTCCAAAGTTACAATTTTAGCATTCTAATGAATTACATGACTAAAAATTAGAAAACAACATACCTTCACTTACCTTAAATTTGGATGAGTTGTGTATGTGTGGTGGCTGCAAAATTCTGATCATATTCTTCTTCAAGTGGCTGAACAAGAGGAGTCATGGATAAAGAGATGAGATGACTTTTTATTGCTCCTACTAAAACTTTGCTGAATCTGCTCCAAAATGCTGAAAATAATAGTCTTCATGTCTTCAAAACTCATTGGCACAATTCCTACTATGTGAAAAGATGTTCTGATGTCGAACATAGTAGGAAATTGTTGACTTAGTGGCCATTAATGGATGCCACTAGTCAACACGAGAACTCTCACTATTGATGACAATGAGAGTCAATATGCCCAAACACATCTTGCTAGGTACGAATGATTTTTTTGATGTCGAGTCACCTAGAAGATCTGAAAAACAAGAGACATTAATGTATTCCCATTGTTTGTTAGCATGAGAACTTGCCATTAAGGCATGCAAGCCTCAAGGTGTTTTTACAAAGAACTTAGACTCAAAAGACTATGGACTCAATAGTTTGCATTGAAGCAGGGCTTATTTGCGGAATGAAAATGACAAGAAATGGAAGATGAAAATGGAAGATGGCAATGGAAAGTAGAAATAGAAATGGGCAATAAGTATGTGAATGATCCTCTTGCTTTTATTTGTGGGTTATGAATGGACAAAAAGAAATGGAAAGTGGATGTGAATGTAAATGGAAAACATGAAGTGAAATGAGGTGAATGGTTTATTATGAGGTATGGATGTGATGGAGACAATAGTATCTGAAAGTTTTTCAAGTGCTTGGATCTGATTTTGCATTAGCATATTTCCTCTTTGTTGCAAATCATCCTCTTATGAAACAAATTGGTCTCTTAGAGAGACGCCATTCTCTTGTAGTTATTTGTCTTTCCTCCTGGAACCTGCAAAAAAAACTAATACTTCTTCTGCAATGGAATGTAAGATTATCAAAGGAGAGAGGTGATCAATCTCTCTAGTTATGATATTTACACACAATACTAAGAATTTGTATTAATGAAACAAGTTTTCAAAGGAAAAATCAAAAGAATTTATACCTATTTTGGAATTAGTGCCTCAAGTTGAATGTTGCTTCTTTTCAGCAATTTATTTCATTATTTTCCATTTCAAACGCTAATGATGGATTTCTCATTGTGTAGATCTTGTTGAGACCTTTCCAACGATACTTAAATCATCAAAATCTGATTTTGTATGAGAAAGTTAGGCTGATTTGAGCAATGAGGTTTTTCAGCTGCGGAATTGGAGAACAACTGCGGAATTGGACTTTAGCTGCGGAATTGGAGAACAACTGCGGAATTGGACTTTAGCTGCAGAATTGGAGAACATCTGCGGAATTGGACTTTAGCTGCAGAATGTCGACAGTTTCTGTAGCTAAAAATCTTGAATAAAAAGTTAGCCATTCATCTTTCATCATCAGTCGAAAATTAATCAATACCTTCAGAAAAGTGAGCAAATAACTTATTCATTTCATTGATTCAATTTTTTTTTTTTTTTTTTTTTTTTTAACAACAAAAGAGAAATGCAAAATATATATATATTTTTTTAATAACAAAATTGAAAAAGAAAAATGCAATTTTTTTTTTTTTTTATATTATATATGTTACATTTTAAAAAAAAAATATATACATATATAATTTAAACAAAACAATTTATTAAATAAGAAAAAAAAAAAAAAAACTAAAACAAGAATGCAATTCTCCTATTGTATACAAGCGAACTCCAATGTAAACCACCACCTGCCAATAAACTGCTCTAGACCAAAAACATAAAAGAGAAACATTGCAAGTGATGCTGGAAGAAGATAACTGATGAAATCCCATGCATAAGAACAGAAACCCTGCTAATAATCTATTTGTGTTTTGCTTTTACTCCACGTTCCTTTACAATTGGCACAAAAGATGAAGGAATGAAAGCGAAAGCAATGTTGACAATAATTTCAGTTGCTGCAAATCAAGATCCAAAGAAGTTGGGAGCTGATGCATATGACTTGGCTGTAATGAAGAATGCTACTGCATTTGCTATCGTTGGTACAAATGTTTCAACATTTGTGCATCTTTTATCAGCAATTCATGTTCAGCATTTTTTTATTAACTTTTCTTGAACAAGACCAGTGATACGCTTCTTAAGAGCTTGATTTTCTAAAGTCAAAATAAGGTGTTGCTGATTCAAGAAAGCATTTTCGTGTTCGAAAACTTCAGTACATTTCTGAACTTGAAATAAATGTCAGTGCTTTGCAGGTTGAAGAGTCGGAAGTGTCAGTCGTTCAAACAATGCAAGAGAGAAGAATTAACGAAATCCATCATTCAGAAAGTAGACGAAGTCAATTTGAATTCAAAAATGAGTGGAATGTGGATTGAATGCCACGTTAAGAATTTGTATTCAACTTGGATTCTTCTTCCTGGAGATTAGGAAACCGAATTATGGTTGAAATCAAACAAAGTGTCGTTCAAACTCTCCACTGTGCAAACAGAAAACCGTTTTTCCTCACGCGGCAGGCAAAAATGGCCTTCAAAGAACCGAAATATTCTCCCAGACCGCCACGAATTTCTTAAAACGGTTTCTGGGTTATCTAATTGACCACTTTTGCGAAAAAAACCCATGTTTTATTTTTTCAAAATTCATCCTCAATCGTTCAAAAAATGCGTTTCAAATTGACGTGTCAAATAACATTGCGTTTCTGGAGATGCTCTGGAAAAAAAAAAATCGTTTTTCTCAGAACGTGGTTAAAAATTGCGTTTTGTATTGACCATTGTCAGGACTGATAGGTTTGTCATTATCTCCTGGCAAGTAAGTAGACTGAGAAAGATCCAGCTCTTGGAATCTACGCAGAACAGCAAGAACATCTTCTGCTCTAGGTCGCTGGTAATCATCTTGCATATACTTGCTAGCTGCAAACACTTCTCTAATATTTGAAGCATTTCTGGCATGGCCAGACAATAAATGGTACTTCAAGGAGACAGACCACTTTCTCGTTCTAGGATCAACTAATGATTTTGCATTACGATTTGAGATATTTTTGTGGTGCCAACTTAAATATAACTCCCCTGAAATCTCATGACTGCAAGCATCCGACTTCCCAAAGCTCATTTTCTTTGCAGCATCACGAGACTTGGTCTACGTCTTCTTTTCTAACTTCTTCTCTTGCTTCAATTTTGGCATGCACCATGGACCTCTTGATTTTATTTTTTATCGAGGAGAGTTGCATTGTCTTAGGATGGCTTTGTTTATTGATTTGTTTTGTTTTTGTTTTTCAATTTTTTTTTTTTTTTTTAATTTGTCTTTGTTAATAAAACTATATGTTATATTTTTTTTTTTTTAAATACACATATATATTTTATTAAACAAAATGATTTTTTTTTTTTTTTTTTTTTAATTACACATGTTATATTTTGAAAATTTTAAAATATACATATGTAATTTACTAAACAAAACAATTTATTGAAATTTTTTTATCTTTTTTTTTTTTTAATGATTTGTTATTAAAATTATATATATATTTTCAAAAATTTTAAAAATATACATATATATCTTAGTAACAAAACAATTTAATTTTTTTTTATTTTTTTTTATTTTCATTTTTTTTAATTGATTTGTTTAATAAAATTATGTATGTTATATTTTCAAAAATTTAAAAATACACATATATATTCATTAAACAAAATAATTTATTGAAATCAAAGTTTTTCATGAAAACAACTTCTTTTTTTTAAATTGTTGAATCAATTGAAATGATGAAGTTTTATTTTGTCTCCTTTTTTTTTTCTTTTTCACATAACACTTCTTTTTCTGATCCTCCAGATCACACAAAGTGCAAGAGGAGAGCATACTCAAGAATTATTAATTTTTTTTTACATAACAATCCTTTTTCTGATCCTCCAGATCACACAAAGTGCAGGAGGAGAGCATACTCAAGAATTATTAATTTTTTTTAGATGTAAGAAATAAGGCTACCTAGTTACACTTCCCCGACAACGGCGCCAAAATGTTTGGTCAATTTAGTGTGTCCTAAATTGCTAGCATAAATTATCAACCAGGGATTCGTAAGTTGACGAAGTGTGGCGCACTATATGTGCAAGATAACCTATCTCTTACTTTTTGTCGTTTTTGGATTTTTATTGATCTTGGTTGGTTTCCTAATGTGAGATGGAAATTCTAAAAGACAAGTATAGTTATGAATATTCAAGGCAATGATGTCCTTTATAATGATTTACCAAACTTCAAACTTAAAAATGAATTTGAAACATACAATGACAAAACTTGAAAGGAAATGAAAATGTGCTGCTAGCCTAATAAATCAAATAGTGAACTATTGAGCATGAAAACCAAATTATCCTTGCTGCTGTCTAAACACAAAAGAAACTATGCTTAAAGAAATCCAAGAATTGCAACAAAGTAAATCTAAATCAAATTACATAAACTTATATCCTGATCCCTCACCATTAGTCCGGCTATGGCTTTCGGAGGTAACCATAAACAACTTGAGCAATCTAATATCTAATTTGTAGAAAAAGAAACTAATATCAAACTACACACTCATACTTCAATCCCTCACCATCAGTCCAGCTGTGGCTTTCGGAGGTAACTGAAAATGACATGAGCAATTTAATATATCTAACTTGGAGAAAGTAAACTAATATCAAACTACACACTCATACTTCAATCCCTCACCATCAGTCCAGCTGTGGCTTTCGGAGGTAACTGAAAATGACATGAGTAATTTAATATATCTAACTTGCAGAAAGTAAACTAATATCAAACTACACACTCATACTTCAATCCCTCACCATCAGTCCAGCTGTGGCTTTCGGAGGTAACTGAAAATGACATGAGCAATTTAATATATCTAACTTGCGGAAAGTAAACTAATATCAAACTACACATTCATACTTCAATCCCTCACCATCAGTCCAGCTGTGGCTTTCGGAGGTAACTGAAAATGACATGAGCAATTTAATATATCTAAATCTAACTACTGAAACAAATGTGCAAAACTGAAATAAACAAAGCAGTGCTGGAATTAAACAAAAACTAAGAAAAATAAATTAGCAGCAAAACAATATTGATTCCATGTCATTAGTCAAAAAGATATGCAAATGCCCGGGCTGCCATGAAAATTATGCTAAAAGCTATGATTTCATAAAGCAATCTAAGTAAGGAAATATGACAAAACAGAATTGAAAGCAACTTATCTAGAAAACATGTAAAAGCCTCCTTGGATAGCAGGGGCCCTCTGCTACCAATTTGGTGAAGTCCTTCAACTCCTTAAAGTTGTAATCAAAACAGCATCAAAGAACTGAATTTCTCTATTAAAAAGAACTCACAAATCTACATCCCATTCCATCTTGAACTTTGTTACAAAAGACTTCTCTACTACTTTTTCATTACTTCCTCATTACCTATGATAGGAGAAAGCTTCTCTTATTTATACAAAATATGAGGAGTCATCTCATTAATGGGAGTCCATGAATCTCTCCCTCCATCTCTAGAGTTACAATCAAAATAGGAAATGATAAGACACATGTCTTTCTAGAGTTTCAACACAACTTGAGGAATGAGACACATATCCTCTTAGAGTTTCAATACAACAAAGAAGTGAGACACATATCCTCTTAGAGTTTCAATACAACAAGGAAGTGAGACACATATCCTCTTGATCCCATAATATTCTCCAACCAAATTCGAATTTGGCCTTAGAGTGCCACATAAGGGTCTTCTAGAAGTCTCCTTTTGACCTATACATGTCACAAAACTCATAACACATATATAGATACATGAAACTATGTTAATTTTCTAGTTTCTAATCATAAATTCACTTGAAATACATAAAATAAATAACTTTGGAAAACAAGGATCTTAACCTATATATTTATGAAAATGGTTACTTGATGTAGGGTTTTAGGTCAAATGGCTATGAAATAAGAGTTAAATGGTTATGACATAATGGAAATATGTATAAATATGGAGAACACTTTTGAGACTCAATAGTAGCCCTCAAACGAAATGACCCGACCTAAATGCACAAGGGAGAAAACGACAAACAGGCCACACAAATGTGCACAACACATCTGGTCAGTCACAACTTAGAAAATTTTATATGGTCGCCCTCAAAAGAAACGACCCGACCCAAATGCATTTTTTCAGCTACCCTCACAAGGGAGCAAATAAAAAACGGGCCACACAAACATGTACAGGGCACCCAAGCGATCACAACATAGCAAATTATATATGGCCACCCTCAAACGAAATGACCCGACCCAAATGTGTTTCATTGGGGGCCCTCACACAACACGACACAGTGCACCCGACCAAATGAAGACACAAGGGAGCAAACGAAAATGGGTTGTTGGAATGTGCAAAAGCCACACCGGTGATCACATATTAGAAAATGTGATATGATCACCCTCAATGAAATGAACCCACTCGAACGCGTTTCTTCGGGCGCCCTCACATGGTACGAAATAGCTCGCCCGAATGAACAAAGGCAAAAGGGAGAAAATAGAAAATGGGCCACCCGAACGTGCACAAGTCACCTAGGTGGTCACAATTTAGAAAATATGATACGACCACCCGCAAATGAAATGAACCAACCCGAATGCATTTCGTCAGGTGCCCTCACACAGTGTGACATAGCGCGCCCAACCTAACTAAGGCATAAGGGAGAAAACAGAAAATGGGCTGCCAAAACACGCACAAGGCACCAGGGTGGTCGCCGTCATAACTTAGTAAATTTGATATGGTTTCCCTCAAATGAAATGACCTGACCCGAACGCATTTTGTTGGGTGCCCTCACATGACACAATACAGCGTGCCTAACCAAACGAAGGCACAAGGGAGCAAACAGAAAATGAGCTGCATGAACATGCACAAGGCACCTGGGTGGTCACAACTTAGCAAATTTGATACTGTCGCCCTCAAACAAAACGACCTAACTTGAACATGTTTCGTCAGGCACCCTTACACAGCGTGCCCAACCGAACTAAGGCATAAGGGAGCAAATGGAAAATAGGCCACCCGAACATGCACAAGGCACTCTGATAGTCACAACTTAGTAAATTTGATACAGTCGCCCTCAAACGAAACGACCCAACCCGAAAGTGTTTCGTTGGGCGCCCTCACACGGCATGACACATCACGCTGAATGTTCAAAGGCACAATGAAGCAAATGAAAAATGGCCCACCTAAACATCCACAAGGCACCCTCACGGTCACAACTTAGCAAATTTGATACGGCCATCCTCAACCGAAACGACCCGACCTGAAAGCGTTTCCTCGGGCTTCCTCACATGACGTGACACAACATGATTAATAGAACAAAGATAAAAGGAAAAAATAGAAAACGGGCTGACCGAACATGCAGAAGGCACCAGGGCGAACAAAACTTAGCAAATTTGATACAGTCGCCCTCAAATAAAAGGACCTAACCTGAACGTGTTTCGTCAGGCGCCCTCTTTAATATCCCAAAATGGGAATGTTCAACAATGCATGCTAAAATAACACAGTTTTTAAAAATAGGTGCAATGAAATTTAGATAAAACTCATGGATCCCTTAGATCTGATATTACAATGACTATATCTGAAATGAAATCAGAAACAATTCACTATTGCATAGTTAAATAGGCCTCCCATGCCAAAACTAGCTCAGATTCATGTAAAAATAGGGACTGAAACCATGTACGAAAGCTGGAATACCATGAAAACATTATTTTATTACCTCTATAATAGTAGTAGGTTTTACATAAGATATAGAGCAAGTATGTGGAAGAAAAGTTGGATCTACAGCAAATCCATGCACTATACAAGCTCTTTTATCAATCCCCCTTGGGGTTTTCAGTAATACACCATGTAAAAAAATTAGATATGAGTTTTAAGGCTGCAAATATATGGAAATATTTAGATATGGAAAGTGGATTTAATATGATATAAACAATAAAGGATATCCTCCAACAGATCTCCAAAGTGAAGGGCAGATCCCCAACACTCAGCAAATCACCTCTCCAAATGGTGCAATGAATCACCTTGCAGCAGCTCCTTCAGAAATAATGCATATCTAGACTCTCTCTATGTTATAGGGGATAAAATGATGTTGGAATACAATGAATATATGAAAATATAGCTCACAACCTTCAATATTTTCCTCCCAATGGATTAGAAGACTTCTCCACTGAAAACAAGTATTGAGATGGCCTAGATCTAAAGATATAGCATCCACTTGCTGCATCTTTCTGAAATAGTGAAACCATAAACATGATCTATGTTGTCAAAGGAAGATGAAGCTTTGCCTTCAACTAGATAGTGTACAATATGGTACAAGTCTCCTCCAAGAGCTACTCAATGGAAGAGAAGGAATTCCTAAACAAGAAGGCCTTGTGCTAAACAACACTCTACCTCAGCTAAACAAGTAGATAATTTAGTGTGTCTAAACAGACCATACAATCAAAAAATCATAATCATAAGCTAACCCCATATGGCCACCATCCTCCTCCTTATAAACAATGTGAGCCTTATCACCTTTGATCCCACTCATTAGGGTTTCCATCTTCATGCAATGAATCTCCCTCCAAAACTGCGTTGTCCCTTCATCAATACCATTCCTCCGTAACATCATTGATGGAATTGGTCAATTTTGACTGGATCTCCATGCAATGTCTTCTTCCCCACACAAGGTGGCTTTATTCCAACTATCTAAATAGATATATATTCCCACTAGGTTCTCTTCATTAATGTTTCACGTCCTCTGCATTTTCTTAGTTGACTTGGTCAAACCTTGACTTCGTCCACATGCATTAAGCTCTTGTTCACACATGAAGGCAGTTTATCCAGTTATGAATATGATCCCTTTCCCATTTAGGAGGGATTTTATTTCTAATAAAGACATTTATGGGCCTCCCTACCCATTTTATTCCTCTATCTAAGAGAAAAACAGAGTTTTAATATTCCCTTAGCTACATGCCAAGTTAGGAATATTATAGTCCTCCCCTCCCAAATGTTGCTTGTCCTCAAGAAACTGCAAGGATAGAAATGAAGAGCCTCCCCTCTTCTTTTTGTAGCATCTTCAAGTGATATACTCCTCCAAAGAACAGTATGCCTTTTCAACAATATGCCCTCAAGTTGTTCCTCCCATGTGTAAAAGCATGCCTTTGGTAAAAATTCCAAATGGCTCTCATCAGGAAAAAGTAGGACATACATGGAAACAACAATATGTGATCTAGAGGCCTTCTTGAGGCATGGAATCAGAAATATATTGGGAATCATCATCCCCATTTGAAGTCTCCATCCCCAAGCTATCATCCAAAAAAAGTGAGTCACCTCCCAAAATGGTAACTAATGAAACATCTCCTCCACCTTAAGCTCTTGCAAAGAAGGTGGGCTGCATGACTGAATTTGTGGGACTAGAATGTCCATCCCACACTGCTTCTCTCTCCACTTATGATATGTATGGGGCTGATACTGATCTTGGGCTGAAATATCACGGTCCTAAAGAATGACCCAAGTCACCCCACCAAACAAAACATCCATGTAGTGCCTCCCCAAAGAACTCAAGCTCTCCAAATGGTTCCTCCCACATGAAGACAAGAGGTGTAGTATGGAAATCATGGTTTGCCCATTTTTTCTCTTGAAACATGCATCATATGAAGTATGGAGAATCATAATCCCAATGGGCACCTTCAACTCTTGTGCCACTCCCCTAATATAGCTTCCCATAATCACAAGAACATCATTAATATATGGAAACATAAACAAATGAAAGCAAGTTGTCATATGACAACCAGGGGGTGGAACATAGTTCCATGTATGGAACTAGCATAGGGAATCCCTTGCCTGCCTCAAAACACAGTGTAACAAGTGTCCTTTCAGTCACTTGTTTGTTGCCATAGTCATCCTACAAGATGGAATCATGAAAATACAACTTAGTCCCAATGGTGCACACGAAAAATCATGTGGCATTCCCCCACAAACCAAAAATAGAATGGCCAACATCAATACTGAAAATGGCCTCAAGTATAACCCAATACAATATACAATAAGGAAATACCCTCCTTCTTACAATATGTTGCTCATAAAGATAAAGGAGTACAAATCATAAAGCACAAATATACATCCTCTATCATGTACTTTGGTCATTTAGCTAAAATGGCTCAATGAAAAGTTCTCCCTCACTCCAATTAAGTAGGGAAGTGGTTGTGCAAACCTCTCCATCATCATCCAGGCTATGCATCTCTCCATATGCTGATATACATCCTCTTGGATGCCCTCCCAAGTGAACTCCTCCATTAAGGAATGGTATGCATCAAAATGCATTGAAATAAATCCCACCAGTGCTCCATGTAGATCTCTCTTCTTATGCTTGAAAATCCATGTCAAGAAGATCATATCATTGTAATAGATGTATTCATCCATTACTCTATCACACTCATCTCCTACATGCCTCCATAGTGCATCATATATGAAGTGATCCTGGGAACACTCCATCAAACAACCCAAGCTCCCAAGTGACAGTGTTGTTGACCTATGTAAATAGGCTCTTGCCAACTCATAGCTTCCTCCTTTGACAAGCCTCATCTCAAAGTCACCATCAAACATAATACTACTATATGTGAGAGATCCTCTCCAAATTTGAAGTACCTCCTCATTCTCCAAGGTTAAAGAGTAGCCCCTTTGCACCATGATAGTGCCATCTCCTACTCTTGCAACATCATGTGAAGTATGGAATAAGATCAGCCCATACTCTCTCAATAAAAACCAAAGCAACAATAGATCTAGTTTCCTCCCCACACCAACATAATCAAATAAATAATATCATAGTTGATATGAAAGATATCACATCATCCCAATACATCGAAACTCCTTGCCGACATGTGATGTAAGTGCCATGCCAAGATCAATCCATCCACATACCCTTTGAAATAGAATGTGTCATGGGATGACCAAACTCTTTCAAGAGTAACCAACATAGTTTTGCATCCTTCTGTATAGTGTCATAGATCTGAAAGTTGTTTCTCAACTTCTTTCTCATCAACATCACCCATCCAACCCATGATGAGTGTCTATCATCATGTCTATAAGTGGTATTCCTCCAATGGAGAATACCATCCTCCCAAATCAGAATTCTGTCTTTTCACTTCATGGGGTTTTGAAATGCAATCTTCTGAAGATCTCAAAATGAAGAGAACTCATCAATGACCCAGTTGACCCCATAAGGATCCAAATAGGTGGTAGGAAAAAACCTCCCATCATGATGTGTAGGGTTCATCAAGAAGTAACCAACACAAACATGAGAGATTTTATCCATCCTAAGATGTCATCCATCATCTATATGCTCCCCTTTTGTTATACATATGGGAACACCATTGGAATTTTCCAACAATGGTTGGGCCCCCAACTCCTCACTACTACTAAATGATAGTGCTATTGATCTCCATGATGGTGCAATTGCTGCCTCAAAATCAGATCTAATGCTAAACACATAGTTTTGTAATGTATTGCTCAAGACAATATTCATCCCATCCTTCAAGAAAATACCTTCCAACCTCAAAGGTTGTATGCAGCTCACTAATGATACCTTAGGATGACTTTTTGCTTCTTCCTTGAGTAAATCAAGGATGCTCAGCGCAGTGAAATATTGCTGCTCCAAATCAACAATATATTCTTGGTCATGCAATGGTAAATTCCCATCTTCCTCTTCATGTTGCTTTGAAATAATAGGAAATGAAAACATGTGCATACCTTGGTATAATATGGGAACATCTTGCATTACTACAAGGGTTCCTTCTTCTGATGATATGGCTTCTCCAACTACTGATGATGATGGCTACTGCTCTATGGCTTCATCAGCGCTAGTACAAGTCTCTTATTCTTCATGCATTTCTAGAATGGTGCATGGGACTCTAGATATCAAAAGATCAAGATCATCTTGCAAAGGTGCAAGTGGCCTTCCTCCTGAAACAAGTTCCCCTATAGAAAATGGTGGTGAAGGCTTCTTCCCTTCTGATTTCTTCTTTTCAAAATTCTTGATCAACCTTTGAGTAAATTATGCATATGCAGTCACTTTTGCTTGACTCAAATGGCTGAACCACCAATTTTGTGCTTCACCTTGAATGTGAAGCACTGCAATCTCAACAGCTTCCTTCTCTACTACTAGATGTAGCAGAAAAAATGCATCCAACTTATTTCCCCAAGACTTTGCTATGCATGAGGATGACCCATCAAAGGTAGACAATAGAAATCTATTGCCATTCTTTCCTCTATTGCTGCAAGGTCTCCTTTCTTCTTTGAGATGAATAAACTCTGGAAGAGTTATTTTCTTCTTGATAAATCTAGGTTGAGACTTATGTTCTTCATGATATTCACTTAGAATCCATGATCTAAGTATTCTTCACTTCTATGCCTCTTATCTTTCAAACAAAAGGCCATAGTATGTTTCTATGGAACTTTATACAACACCAGATCTTCTTTTTGCTGATAGGAAGTACATGGAACTTCCTCATATTGAAACCCTGACTTGGCTTCACTTCTTCTTTGCTTGAACTCCTTGGTGAGGTCCTTCTTAGATCTGAAAAGAGATAACAGTAAACTCATTATTTCCATCATTCTGATTTTTTTCTTGAAACTCATAGGTTGAGCCAAAGATCATGCTTTGATACCACTGTAATATCCCAAAATGGGATTGCTCATCAATGCATGCGAAAATAATGTAGTTTTAAAAAATAGGAGCAAAGAAATTTAGATACAACTCTTGTATCCCTTAGATCTGATATTATAATCACTAGATCTGAAAGGAAATCAGAAACATTTCACTATTGCATAGTTAAACAGGCCTCCCATGCCAAAACTAGCTCAAAATCATGTAAAAATAGGGACTGCAACGATGTATGAAAGCTCGAATACCATGACAGTGTTATTTTATTACCTATACAATAGCAGTAGGTTGTACATCAGATCTATAGCAAGTATGTGGACAAAAAGTTAGATCTATAGCAGATCCATGCACTATACAAGCTCTTTTATCAATCCCCCTTGGGGTTTTCAGCAATACACCATGTACAAAAAGTAGATCTCAGTTTTAAGAATACAGATATATGGAAATATTTAGATCTAGAAAGCTGATATTATATGATATAAAAAATAAAGGATCTCCTCCAAAAGATATCCAAAGTGAAGGGAATATCCCCAACACTCAAAAAATCACCTTTCCAAATTGTGCATTGAATCACCCTGCAGCAACTCCTTCAGAAATAACGTAGATCTGGACTCTCTCTGCACTGTAGGGAATAAAATGATGTTGGAATATAGCCAATATATGAAAATATAGCTCACAATCTTTAATATTTTCCTCCCAATGGATTAGAATACTCTTCCACTGAAAACAAGTATTGATATGGCCTAGATATGAATATCTAGCCTCCACTTGCTACAGCTTTCTGAAACAGTCAAACC
This sequence comes from Pinus albicaulis, assembly GCA_034641835.2. Taxonomy (NCBI): domain Eukaryota; kingdom Viridiplantae; phylum Streptophyta; class Pinopsida; order Pinales; family Pinaceae; genus Pinus; species Pinus albicaulis. The sequence goes on from JAXQQM020082519.1 coordinate 92,450, forward strand.
CTCAAAAGGATATGTGTTTTTAAAGGAAGATGAAGCTTGGCCTCAACCTAGATATTGGAAAACATGGTACAAGGCTCCTCCAAGAGCTACTCAATGGAAGAGAAGTAATTCCTAAACAGGAAGACCTTGTGCTAAACAACACTCTATCTTAGCTAAATAGCTAGAGAAAGAAGTGTGTCTAAAAAAAATATACAATTAGAAAATCATAATCATAAGCTAAACCCATATGGCTTACATCCTCCTCCTTATAAAAAATGTGATCCTTCTCACCTTTGATCCCACTCATTAGGGTTTCCATCTTCATGCAATGAATCTCCTTCCAAAACTGCGTTGTCCCTTCATCAATACCATTCCTCCATAACAGCGATGATGGAATTGGTCAATATTGACTGGATCTCCATGAAATGTCTTATTCCACACACAAGGTGGCTTTATTATGACTATACAAATAGATCTATATTCCCACTGGGTTCTCTTCATTAATGTTTCACATCCTTCACATTTGCTTAGTTGACTTGGTCAAACCTTGACTTTTTCCGCATGCATTAAGCTCTTGTTCACACATGAAGGTGGTTTATCCAGTTATGAATACGATCCCTTTCCCATTTAGGAGGGATTTTATTTCTAAAAAAGAGATTTATGGGCCTCCCTGCCCATTTTATTCCTCTATCTAAGAGAAAAACAAAGTTTTAATATTCCCTTAGCTACATGCTAAGTTAGGAATATTACACCCTCACACAGCGTGACATGGTGCACCCGACTGAACGAAGGCATAAGGGAGAAAATGGAAAATGGACCAAATGAATGTGCACAAGACACCCAGGGAGTCACAACTTGGCAAATTTGATACATCCACCCTCAAAAGAAATGACCCCACCTGAACACGTTTCGTCAGGCACCCTCACACGATGTGAAACATCGCGCCCAACCGATTGAAGCCACAAGGGAGAAAATGGAAAATGGGTCGCCCGAATGTGCACAAGGCACTCAGGTGGTCACAACTTAGAAAATTTTAATACAGTCGCCCTTAAGCGAAACGATCTGACCCGAATGCACTTTGTTGAGTGCCCTCAAATGACGTGACACGACGTGCCCGACCGAATGAAGGCATAGGGAGCAAATGTTAAATGGGACGCACGAACTTGCTCAAGGCACCCGTGAGGTCACAACTTAGAAAATTTGATATGGCCACCCTCAAATGAAATGGCCCAACCTGAATGCATTTCTCTGGGTGCCCTCATACGCCATGACACGGAGAGCACGACTGAATGAAGGCACAAGGGAGAAAACTGCAAACGTGCCGCACAAATGTGGACAAGGCACCCGAGCTTTCAAAACTTATAAATTTTGATATGGTTGCCCACAAACGAAATGAGCCAAACCGAACACATTTTTTCGAGCACCGTCACATGGCACGACACAACGCGCCAAACCGAATGAAGGCATAAGGGAGAAAACAGCAAACGAGATGCCCAAACGTGCACAAGGCACCATTATGGTCACAACTTAGAAAAATTGATATGGCCACCCTCAAACAAAGCGACTTGACCCGAAAGCATTTCGTTGGGCACCCTCACATGGAATGACATGGCGCGCCTGACCGAACAAAGGCATAAGGGAGAAAATGATAAATGCTCCACCTGAATTTTCACAAGGCACCCGGGCAGTCATAACCTAGGAAATTTGATACGACTGCCCTCAAAAAAAATGACTTGAACCAAACGCATTTCGTCGAGTACCCTCACACAGCGTGACACAGCGCGCCTGACCGAATGAAGGCACAAGGGCAAAACAAAAAATGGGCTGCCCAAACATGCACAAGGCTTCCGGGTGGTCACAACTTAGTAAATTTAATACGGTCGAACTTAAACAAAATGCCCCGACCTGAATGCGTTTTGTTAGGTGACCTCACATAACGTGACACGACGCTCTCAACTGAACGAAGGCACAAGGGAGAAAATAGCAAACAGGCCACCCAAATGTGTATAAGGGACTCTGGTGGTCACAGCTTAGCAAATTTGATATGGTCTCCCTCAAACAAAACTATCTGGCCCAAACATGTTTTGTCAGGCGCCTTTACATGGCGCAACACGTTGTGCCTGACCGAATGAAGGCACAAGGGAGAAAACGGAAAATGGGGTGCCCAAACGTGCACATGGCACCATGTGGTCACAATTTAGAAAATTTGATACGGCTTCCCTCAAATGAAACGACTCAAACCAAATGCATTTCGTCGGGCTCCCTCACTTGGTGCGACACGATGCGATCGACCAATCGAAGGCACAAGGGAGAAAACAACAAATAGGCCACCCAAATGTCTACAAGACACCCAGGCTATCACAACTTAGAAAATTTGATACGGCTACCCTAAAACAAAATGACCCAACCTGAACGTGTTTCGTCAGGTGCCCTTACATGACATGACATGACGCACCCGACTGAACAAAGGCAGAGGGAGAAAATGGAAAATAGTTCACCCGAACATCCACAAGGCACCCGGGCAGTCACAACTTAGCAAATTGGATACAGTCTCCCTCAAAAGAAATGACCCGACCCGAACGCGTTTCGTGGGGTGCCCTCACACGGTGTGACATGATGTGCATGACTAAACGAAGGCAAAAAGGATAAAATGGCAAATGGGCCACCCAAATGTGCATAAGGCACCCAGACAGTCACAACTTAGCAAATTTGATACAACCGTCATCAAACAAAATGAGTCGACTTGGACGTGTTTCATTGGCCGCCCTCACACAGTGCGCCCAACCGAACGAAGGCACAAGGGAGAAAATGGAAAATGGGCCACATGAATGTGCACAAGGCACCCAGGCGGTCACAACATAGAAAATTTTATATAGCCACCCACAAATGAGATGACCCAACCTGAACGTGTTTCATCGGGCGCCCTCAAATGGCATGACTGAGCATGCCCAACCAAATGAAGGAAAAAGGGAGAAAATGGAAAATGGGCTGCCCGAATGTGCGCAAGCCACACGGGCGGTCACAACTTAGAAAATTTGATATAACTGCCCTCAACGAAAAAACCTAACCCTAATGCGTTTCATCGGGCGCCCTCACATGGCATGACATGGCTTGCCTGACTGAACGAAGGAACAAGAGAACAAATAGAAAATGGGCTGCCTGAATGTGTACAAGGCACCCAGGAAGTCACAACTTAGAAAATTTGATACGGCCGTCCTCAAACAAAATGAACTCTCTCGAACTTGTTTCGTCGGGCGCCTTCACATGGCGCAACACGGTATGCTTGAACGATCAAAGGCATAAGGGAGAAAATGGAAAAAGGGTCACCTGAACATGCACAAGGCACCTGGGTGGTCATAATTAGCAAATTTGATACAGCCACCCTCAAATGAAATGACCCAACTGGAATGCGTTTTTTCGGGCACCCGCACACGACGTGACATGGCGCACCTGACCAAACAAAGGCATAAGGGAGCAAATAGCAAACAAGCCGCCTGAACGTGCACAAGGCACCCGGGTGGTCACAACTTAGAAAATTTAATATGGCCACCCTCAAATGAAACACCCTGACCCGAACGCATTTCATCGAGCACCTTCACATGTCACAATACGATGCGCCCAACCAAATGAAGGCACAAGGGAGCAAACGACAAATGGGCCACTCAAACGTGCACAAGGCACCCGGGCAGTCACAACTTAGCAAATTTGATATGGTCACCCTCAAATGAAATGACCCGACCCAAACGTGTTTCGTCGAGTGCCCTTACAGGGCATGACATGGCGCGCGTGACATAATGAAGGCATAGGGGAGAAAATGAAAAATGAGTTGCCTGAACGTGCACAAGGCACTCAGGCGGTCACAACTTATGTAATATTCCCAAATGTGGAATGCAACAATACATGCACTAAAAATGTATTTTTCATAAATTTATGCTATAATGATTAATAAAAGCCGATGTATCCATTGGTTTAGACATTATAGCAACCAAATACAAAAGGATATCAGAAAGAAATCAAGATAGATGAGTTAAACAAGCCTCCCATGTCCAGAATAGCTCAAAAATACTGCAACCCCAAGACTATAACTACATAGAAATAATGCAGCAAGTGACAGTGCAATCTAATGAGGGTTTATACTCTATAATTATAGAGACAAATGTGCCTTTTGATATATTTATCAATAGTGCTAAAAAACTGAGATCTAGTCTCCTTTACACAAATCCAAGATAACCCGGGAAGGGTTTCTGGAAATATACCTAAATACAAATGGTGATCTACAAACCTAGGACTGAAGAGTCACTACAAACTGAAGCTCATGAGATATAAGGATGAAATAATGTAGATCTGATGTAGGTCTCCTCAAAGTTATCCTCCAATGAATGGTTGAACCCTTCAACCATAGCAAAACACTCTAAAAGAGCCACAAGACCCTCTCCTAAAGCTTTCCTCCAAAATAACACAATTCCAGACTAAAATTGTGCTGTAAATGATGGAATTAGGTTGGCCTAATGCCAAAGATCTCAAATTTTCTCAGAATCCCTCCTTGCTAATTTCCCAAGACAATGAATCCTTCCTGCTATGAAAAACAAGCTCTGAAAGTGGGTTTCTCAACCCTCCATTGCAGCACCCTACAACACAACACAATATTCTGTAGAAACCAAATTGTAGCTAAAGAATGAAGCCTGGATATAATTCTAGATATGTGGAAATGATAGATCAATACTCTCCTGAGAGGCCTCTCAAGGAAAGAGCTGGAATTCCTGAACATGAACCCCCTATGCTAAACAACACCAACAGTCTTAGCTAAACAACTGAAGAGAGAAAAAGTCTAAATAGAAATATCAAAATAATATTCATAAGATAACCCCATATGGATTCCATCCTCTTTCTTATAAACAATGTGAGCCTTCTCACATTGGGTCCCACTCATTAGGGTTGCCATCATCACACAATCAATCTCGCTCCAAAACTATGTTTTCCCACCATTAATGCCACTCCTCCATAACAATGCTATTTGATTTGGTCCAAGTTGACCTGTTCAAATTGCTATAGCCCATTTTCACACCTAAGTGTCTTCAATCCATCTTTTATGCAGCTATCTAAACTAGTCCACATTCATACTGGGTTGTCTCTATTGATAATTCATTCCCTCCATCCAGCTCTATTGACTTGGTCAAACTTGACCTTGTCCACATGAATTAGCCCCTATTCACACATGAGGGCACTGTATCCAGCTATGAATATGATCCCTTTTCACATTAAGAGGGATTATATGCCTACTAAAGAGATTTTTTGGCATCCTTACCCATTTATTCATCTAACTACATGTCAAGAGAAAAATTAATATTCCAATTAGGTGCATGCTAATTCAGGAATATTACAGTCCTCCCCTCCCAAATGTTTCTTGTACTCAAGAAAATGCAAGGATAGAATTGAAGAGCCTCCTCTCCTCCAGTAGCATCCTCATATGATAAAATCCTCCAGGGAACAAGATGATGTCTCATCAATAAGTCTCCAAGTTGCCCCTCCCAAGTATGCAAGTTAGCCTTTGTTGACCATCCCAAATAGCTATGATCATGTAGAAGTAAAACACCCATGGAGGAAAAAATGTGTTGTCTAGAGGCCTTATTGAGGCATGGAATATGAGATATTTTGGGAACTATCATCCCCATGTGAATCTTCCATCCCCAAGCTATCATCCATACAAAATGAGCCACCCTCCAAAATGGTAACACATGAAAATTCTCCTCCACATTTGGCTCCTGCAATGTAGGTGGGCTGCATAACTAAACATGGTAGAAAAAATAGCCTACCCCATGCTGTCTCTCTCTCCACTTATGATAAGTGTACAGTAACTACTGATTTTGGGCTGCAATAATTTTTCCCTCAAGACGCAAGAAGAAGACTAAATCGCCCAAGATCCTCTCCCTAGAGTCATGAATCTTGCTGGCCCAAAGCATCCCATACAAAGTGAATGCTACATCATCACCACGTGGCATCCAAATCAGAAAAATGCTGAAGGTTATGTGCAAGTTTGGATGATACCAATGGTTTCTCCAGGATACAACACAGTTTTACCAACTGTTGTTTTGGAACATCATGTGGCAAGTTGTCTCCCAACAAGTTGCTAGTTGTGAAAGTTGGCTCATCTACTATGAGGTAGTAAATGGCATTATATATCAGCTGAACGTAATAATAATACCACACTTGCCAAAGGTCACGCAAAGGAAAGTTATATCCATCACAAATTTTGGTGCTAGAATAACCATGGAACCCAAAGATAATATTTCCCTCTTGTGGAGCAATGCACTGTACATATATGGTGAGAAGATGCAAATACTTTATGAAATTATCAATAAGTACAGAAATACATTTCTTACCATGCATAGTGAGTTGGCTGAAATTTAGGTCCATAGATGAGCCCTCCCAAGAGAATCTCCTCATAAAGATCTAAAAAATGAAGGAATGCATGCTCCTATTGGAACACTCCATCGATAAATTGACACTCCTAAGTGACAACACTGTTGGCCTTAGTAATAAGGCTCTTGTCACTCCATGACTCCCTTATTTTACATGACATATGCCAAAGTCATCCACCATCATGCTACTATGTGTGGAAATATCCTTCCTATGTGGAAGTATCTCCTTATCCTCCAATGTTGAAGGGTAGCCTTTTTTCACTTTGATTGTGCCATCCGTTTTTCCTGAAACATGTTGCAAAGTATGTGAAAAATACAACCCATACTCCAAGAGTAGCCAAAGAAACAATAATTCTAGCTGTCTCCTCACACCTCCATCATACAAATTATAATATTCCTAAATTAGAATGCAACTAATAGGGATATTATTTTTTCTTTAAAAATATATTTAGATGAATAAATGTACAAAGGAGGTTAATAAAACTCCTAATGAAGAATAAATCAATGCCAAATATGAAAAAGGATAAATATTGGCTATGTAAATGAGAACCCTTATGTGTGTAAGGGGCTAATCATCTTGACGGGGTAAAATTTGACCAGATCTACAACGCTGTATTGGAGGAGTGCTCATCAATGAGGCACAACATAATTCTAGTTGAAGATCACTTGTGCGAAAAGGATGAGTCCATTGAATGTGGTTTAGGGTTTTGCACACTCTCATCTTATAAAAGGAAGGGGAGGGTAGCATGAGGAGGTTGTTCATCATATGATCTTTGATATATTTTCTATTAGACCATATAGCTTTCTTGGCCGTTTAGCCTATATTGCAAATGTTGTTTAACATTGGAATTTCATGTTTAGGAGTTCCTCCTCTTCCCATTGAGTAGCTCTTGGGAGAGATTGTATTGCAAGGTATACTATCTGGCTTGAAGGCCAAGCTTCTCGTTTCAATTACAACTTAGATCATGTTGAGGGTTTGGTTGTCTTTGCAAGCTACAACAAGTGGAGATTAGAACTCTTCAGATCTAAGACATTTCAATGCTCTTTTTCGGTGGAGGAGTCCTCTGCTCTATTGGAGGAAGTGTATTGGAGTGCATCATATTTAGTTGTTGATCCTGGCATGTGCCCATTGGCCAGATATTCCCTACAGCGTGGCTTCTACCATAGATCTGTGTTATTCTTGTAGGTGGTGTTGCAGGGAGTTTGGGTGCACCATTTGGAGAGTTGGTTTCTAAGTGTTGGGGATTTTCTCTTCACTTTGAGATCTATTGGAGGAGATCTAAACATTGTACTTTTCAGATCTGATCTAGATATTCTAAATAATTCAGAATTTCTGAATCATCCTGTAGATCTGCATTCTTATATCTCAGATCTACTGCTTATGCTTGGTGTAAACCCCAAAATTCCAAGGGGATCTGAAAGAGGAGCCTTTCTAGTGCATGGATCTGATATGGATCTGATGTTTTATGCACAGATCTACTCTATATCTGAAATGTAACCTACAACAGTTTTCAGCCTAATAAAATAACGCTTTCAAGGCAGTTTCAGTCATTTATATGGTTGCAGCCCCTCTTTTGAGGGCATTTCTTCTGTATTTGTCTTGTATTTTCAGCTATGCATCTCATGTAGTTCATTATACAACTATCTTGCTGCTATAAATACTTTTGAAGGATATTTTATTGGCCTCCTACTCTTGCTCTTCTAAAACTGTGTTATTTTCTGAGCAGTATTGCTGCAGTCCCTTGTTGGGAAGTTTTCAAGCCTTACTGGGTGTGGGAGATATTTTTAACCCACCTAGTTTGATTTGTTTCTAATATCCTATTGGATTTAGGTCTTTGATACTCAGATCTAAGAGATCCAAGGGCTGATTTCATATTTTGTAGCAGCCATTCCTGGAAAATGTCTTTTTCAGTCATGCCTTGCTAGCAGTTCCCATTTTGGGATATTACAGTGGTATCAAAGCAACTATCTTGGCACAGCCTGTGATTTTCTTTTTGGAAATACAATATGTCTTTTCATGGAGAGAAAATACCGATGAAGAAATTTGGTTACATTGAAGACACAAAAGAAAAGGGCAAGGTCCCTTTTACTGGAGGTTTGCTAAGAGAAGAGTTCTCTAAAAATCTTTCTCAAGCTTTGGAGGAACTAAAATAAGAAATATGGAGAATGAAGAATGAAATACAAGAAGATATTTTGAGAAGATCTACACATGAAGGAAGCCCCACTGCTTCATATGATGGGTGTGAGCATTCAGCTGCATCATCAGATTTACAAAGCTCTATCAACCAATTTTTCATGAAGAAGAGGAAGGAGAAAGGGGATATGCCAAAGAGGGAGACTCTTGGTGATTATTTGCAGGAGTATGAGGCTCAATCTAAGGAGTTCAAGGATCTCTTGAATTTCCAAGGGTTTTTCAATATCAAGGAGGAAGGAATAAGCAAGCATCATGGTGTGATTAGATTCTTCTTATCTACTTTTGATGGATCACCTAAATGTTCAGATAGGGCTTGGGTGAAGGAGCTAGACACCTATGTGCAGCAACATCAAGTCTCAGAAAAGGAATCCATCAAAGTAGTAGCAGTGCTTCTTGAGGATAAGGCTTATGGTTGGTGGTTGTTTGAGTCTCTTTCCTTAAAGAATGAAAATACATCCACCTATGCAAGATTCATTAAGAGAATAGTGGAAAATTTTGATGGGGTGTCTTATGAAACACCTTCTATGGAGTATATCAAACCAAATCAAACAAAAATTTTGCATGGATTGGAAGGGTCCTTAAATTAAACTCCATTTAAAAAGCCAATTAAGGAGGATGGGAACATGTATGATGTTTTTCCAAGGGCAAAGCTCCCATTGCATGAAGATATGTCTCTTCAAGAGGAGGGCATGGAGATTCCTCCTTCAAAAGAAGACCAAGATCTAAGGTCTCTTATTGATGATGAGGCATTATCAAATATGGAAGAGAAGGCTGAAGATGATAATGCGGTCATGACAAGAGCACATCTAGGACCTCATGAAGAGGAATATGGAGCACTTTCTCGAAGGAGAGAAACTCTTGAACTCTTTCATGGAGTTCCAAAGAATCTCACATATGGATATTGTGGCACAATCCATGTGCATCATGTTCCATCACCATCAAATGGTGAGATATTGAAGATAGTAGAAGGAAAAGTGGAGGGAAAACATCACATAATGAGGTGCATATATCCCTCTTTGTTTCAAAATTTTGATGCACAAAGAAGGCAAGGGGATCTATGCAAAGAAGGCAAGGACAAATCTGTCCACACAAATACACATCTTGCTCTATGCCTTGTGTTAGTCATCAATATTTTTACCTGTTATTGATGACTAGTTTCCTTAGCTGAGTTTTCTAGAAGCTGATCTCTAAATTGTTAATATTTCATATAGAAAAAAACCCAAAACAATTTTTGTCCCCCTACCCCTTCCTGTCAGCCTATGATGAGGAAAAACCCCAGTTGACAGGTCCTATCTGGTTTCAACAAAGTAACCATGTCTATAGCTGTCATAGCTATAAATTATTTGCTATCATTTACCCTTGTTTCTCATGCCATTCACTATCCAAAGGTTGAAAAAGTTTCTGCAACCCTATCCCCAGTCATCTTGTCATTTGAAAATATAATCATGCCTAAGAAAACACTCATAATATTTCAAGATTGTCCCTAAGTTATATAGTGGTGTTTAGGGAGTTTTTCCTTGGCTAAGACATCCTAAGCCAAAAGCCTCTGTCTAGTACCAGTTAGCCTTGAATTAGTTCCTATTCTGCATAACAAGTCTTGAACCATCCATAGGTCGCACACCACTAAGAGGTCACTTTGTCTCATTTTAGAAGAAGTTCAACAAAGATCTAAATAAGGAAAAGAGAAGGTTTGTCTCTATCTAAAGAAATATGCTTGAATCAGGCATAATCACCATGAAACACCAAATGAGCTCTCCAAGGTTCAAAAGAATTTTTTTTTACATCTCTGCAGGGGTATAATTAAAAGATGATTAGTATACAAATGAGGGAAAAAAGGCAAGTTCAAGCAGGTTCCCCTTTTTTAAAATATTTTCCATCAATGATCAAATGAAGAGTTGTAAAGTGAGAGCAGCAAGTGTACATGTTATAAATCTGGAGGCTGCCTGAAGAACATAAATCACTCATCAAGTCAGAATGAATAACAACGACTGAGTAATGCTAATCAACAGTGCTACATAAAATTTCCAAAGAGCATCATCATGTAGGGCATGAGAAGACAACTCCTTCTTAATTTACCTTGAAACTGGGTTTTGGAAAGTAGGCAAAGGCAATTTCAATAAACCTTTGACTACACAGTCAAGAAAAAAGACAGTTCAATGATGTTTGGCAGTAAGTTTTCTCCATATACAAATCACTTTGTTTCTAATCCAATTTTCTCAATGATATTTTACAGAAAGAATATACATCTCAGACAATGCCTCATAAAGAAACAAGGACTTTAGGTTCAAGTGATTTTACCAATGAAAAATGTCAAAATTCACTTTGTTTTCTCTCGGTATTCTTCAAGAAGAGACATATACTGCAGAGAAGTGACATAGTGTTGAAATAGATAAGATTTCATGTGTATAATGTTAACCTCCTTCAATGAAAATAAGATGGTTAGAAACAATGATGATAACCTCCTTCATAAAAATCAGATGGTTAGGAAGACATTGTTGTGGCCTCCTTCACAAACAAGTAGAGGGCCAACATGTTCTTAAGTGACTTCAGAAGCTATTATGTGCCACCTCCTCCAAAAATTAAAATAGGATGCATATCGAGATTAAGTGATTTGTTTGAGAAAGGTATCTTTTTGGTAAGAAAGATTGAAAATCATTGATGAGTCAATAAGAGTTTATGGGATAAAAGCCCTTTCCACATCCAAAGCCAAAAGTGACACAATGGTGCTAAGAAGCCTCTGTTTCTTCTATCTATGAAATCCTCCTTCAAAGTATACTATAAGGGTGGAGCTTTTAGCTAAGAATAGCCTCAAGTAAACAACCATGGAAGTAGACCAAGCTTGGTTTTCAAATGAATTTTGCAAACTCACATGAAGAGACATCTTAGCTAAATGATATATATGAAAAAGGGCATTCTTGGTTTTACACAAATCCCTTATGGTTAAATAAATAATTCCTCCAAGTGATGAATGAAGGGAGTAGAGCCAAATATTACTTCCAGCTCAGTCAAAGGACAGAGGGCCCATTGTAAGAGGGTGAAAACTTTCACTGTTTATAGACCTCCTTCAAAAAAAGCCAAAGGATCAGCTCTCCAAAATATTTGTACCATGAAACATCTCATTTAAAGGGTTAAAAGGTGTGATGAAGCCACATTTCACTTTCAATCAAAGGGTGCCTCCATCAAATGATAAAAGACAAAGTTTTAAAAGACACAGAAAATTTATGTTTGGAAATATCTTTAATCAGAGGATAAAGACCTTCATCACTTTGGATACAGAAGGGTTTCGAAGGTTGTAGTATTAGTATTTTTATAAGCCTCTTCAAAAAGATACAGGGTCAAAATTTTGAAATCAATAAGGTTTTATGGTTTGCAGAACCTCCATCAGAAGATAAATAGAAGGCCTCATGATAGGTCTGAAGGTTCATTGAAAAGGATGCAACAATGTTTTTGAGATGACCTCCTTTGTAGACAAATCAAGGAATAGCACAGTTTTATAAACTCCCTTTCATCGCAAATCTTGTGATTAACAAAGTGTTAAAACAAATCATCAAGGTTAAAAATTTTTGCAGTGGCAACAGAGCTAAAGGGCATCAGCTCCTTTTCAAAAGTCTTCATTCAAAAAGCCAAAACAAAGGTTATGTTCCAAATCCCTCACCACTATGCACAAAGTCATTTTTGTTTTGAAAAATAAAGGCAAAAGGGGTGTTTTCATTTTCAAATCAACAAGGAGGAAACAAGGATTTTTTAAACTCTCATCGAGTATAAAGGAACTCAATAAAACTTCATAACTCTCGTTTATCATTTGGAAAACCAAGTCACGAAGCAAAAAGAATTTTTTGAAGAGCATTTTGGCTTGATTTTATGTGTGGCACGCCTGTGTGATCGTGTGGCATGCTTGTAGGTGGTTACAATGAATTTTTGTGAAGGGCACGTCACACCTATAGAAGTGCACAACATGCCTATGCCCGGCACCTAGGGTCGACTCGACTACATTTGCGCGGCATGTTTAATCATTCAAAGCCTTCCCAGCCAGCAACCAAGTTTGAACGCGTTCTTGCCCACTGGGCCAATACTCAAAAGGGCATCAAAGGTGTTGAAGGCTATATTTTCACACAAGAAAATCATTTTTTCAAAGGTATTTATGTCTCTTGGCCTAATTTTGATTTTAGGAAAGGTTGAAGATAGCACAGTATTCAAGGAAAATAGAGTTTGTGTATAAGGTCTTTAAATCAGTTTAAAGGAGTCTCTTAAAGTAGTAATTTCAAAGAGCACCATGTATCAAAACCATAGAGCAGTAGTGATTACAAAGAAAAAACAGTGATAAGGGGAAGGGTCCCATTGAAGATTTTAAAGAAGTTTGAAATAATTAGGAGAAAAAGAGCACAGTTTGCTTTCAAAACATGGTTTTTTTTGCTAGCCTAAAATAACGAATCAGTATTTGAAAGACTAGTACCCTGTGGAGGTTTAAAATTGGTTTTTAAATACAAAATTTGTTTTGAAAACTGCTTACTAAGTGACAGGGAGACTACCTTTTGATTTAGAGAAATAGTGATCATCAAAGAGGGATTGTTTGTTCAAAGGGAGAGCACAATGTTTTTCAAAGAATGTATTCTTTGTTTTCAGAGAAAGAATATAATGATTGGGTGAAATAGCTTGTTATCAGTTCAAAAGGACTGTTTTTCTCAGTCTTTTAAAAACAATGATTACCCAAGGAAGAAACATAGTGGTTTTCAGGTATGCCCCTTTTTTATTAGAAACAAAGGAAAACAATGAATAAAAAGAAGAGTTGTATTATCAAAAATAAAGGGAGCTTGTTTTCACTTAACAAAAACTTGTTGGCTAACTAAGGACAAACTTAGTTTTACAAAGAGTAAAAAGGGTTTTGATTGAGGGCCTTTTTCAGTGATCATCTAAACAGTTTACCTTGGTGAGTCAGTGAAGGGTATCAGAGGAAAAAATGCCTCCAAAGAAGGACAACAGGAGTGGGTATCACAATAGGAATGAGCCTATTTCAACTCAGGAAGTGAATGAATCTCCTTCAGTGCTCTTCAATTTTCATGAAGTAGGGTGCTTGGAATTTTTCCAAAAGGTCCAAGAAGTAAAAATTCACCTTCCTTTGACACATTTATTTGCTTTAAGGCTGCAAGGGAAGCATGTCCATCTAGCAGGTTTGGATTTCAGACTCTCTCCTAGGGCTATCTCCAAAGCTACCAAGATCCCATATGTCGGAGAAAAGTGGTTCAAGCAAACATACCTAGATCTGAAAAACTACAAACCCTTTCTAAAACCAGACCATCAAGATGCTTTCCAATCCATTTTCCCTTTTTCTCTCTTGTTGAACAGCTATGCCCCTCTCATGAAATTCATCATGAAGTATTTCACGTGCAAAGGGAGGTTTTCTCGGATTTATGTCTATCATATCAAGCTTCTTATGCATTTCACAAGAACTCAATTGTTGAACCTACCTTTCTTCCTCTATAGAAGCATTGACAAGATGGCCTCTACTATCCAAAATAATCCCTGAGCTCCACAACAAGCTTGTCTATTTCATCATTACCTTATCAAGATCATCATCCTCTATCAACTTGAGAAAAAGGGAGTTTCTTGCGACTCTTTCATCTCCCATCCTAATTTTGCCATTTCCCCTTCATCTCATGCACCTTCCTCACCATCCATTCATCATGTTTCTCCCTCTTCTAGTAAATCCACTCCTAAAAAAATATAATCTCCTTTGATTGAGAGTGAAGAAGAGAAGAGGAAAACTAGTAGTGAATAAGGGCAAAGTGACAAGAGGCAAACTAGTGATGAAGAAGGACAAAGTGAAGAATCTAAGCATGACAGTGAGCATAAACAAGGTGATGATGAGCATGAACAAATTGATGACGAGTACAACAGTCATGAAGAGGAACATGATGGCAGCCAACACAGCAGTGAGCATGATGGTGATGAGGCGTAAAACAGTGAAGGTAAAGAGCACAACAGTCATGAAGAAAGCAGGGACAAAGATGAGCATAGCAGTCCTCATGATGAAAAACAAAGTGACAGCCAAAAAAATGATAATGAGGGTCATGACAGTCCTCAAAAAGACACTTATGATGAGAAACAAGACAACCCTAAAACAAGTAATGATGATGAAAATCAAACACCACATAGTGGGCATTCCAAAGAGGGCAGCATGAAGCAAAATAATCAAATCAGTGACCATGACCATAGCATTGATAAAGACAAACAAGGAAATATTCAAACAAAAGAAAACAATGACAAAGATGATGATGGAAGCAGCAAGGTAAAAGACCAAGTTGAGCAAGTGAAAATAGTTAAACCTCCTCCCTCTTCTCCTCCACACAGCCAAGAGATTGTGCTTGTTGCCTCTCCTAGGCAAGGGGCCATGACTCTTCCTCCAAAAGTGGAAAAACCTAGAAAAACTAGATTAGCAAAGAAAAATACTACTCTAGTAGTGACTAGCAATGTCACAAGAGCACTAAGATGTAAAGGAAAATTGCCTAAGAAGAGCATTGTTGAATTACCAAAGAGGAAGAGGACCAAGAAGCCTATCCAAGGCAAGGGGAAAAAAAAGAGGAGAGTAGTCATGAAAAGGAAAGATAATTTGATATCATACAGATAGACAGTGATGATAGTGATAATGAAGCTAGAATCCTTGAGGCTCTTTTGTGAAATAGAGAAGACCAAATTCATGACCTACAAGCTAATCTAGAAAGCTCAAAAGACTTCATACATGTTCTACAGATGCAAAACAAACAAATGAGTGGTCAAATGGTAGTTTTTGAAGCCCAAGCTTTCAAGTACCAAAGGGAAGCCTCCAAAGAACAAGTGAAGATTGAATAGCTTATGGGTGAATTCAATGATACTGAAGAATAAGAGCAGCCAATGAGAAAGAGGCTTAGGACTACGGGTCTCAAGAGAGCTTTGGAGAAAAATAAAGAAGAAGAGGCAGCCCTTGTCTGATCTTATCCTCTCACTTCTTTTATCACCCAAGAAATAGAGAATGACAAAGAATCATGACTTGAAAGAGCCAACAAGAATTTGGAATATAAGTTAGAGAGATCTATTAGAGACTTGAGCCTACAAAAGAAGATGATCGGGCACTACAAAAAGCTAAATCAATTTGCCCGAAAGAAATTGAAGGTTGCACAAGAAAAACTCAAAACTGCCCAAAGAGGGCACCCGATAGAAAAATTGGATAAACTAACATTAGTTCTCGAAATCTTGGCCTCAGCTTCCTTACATGTTTCTAAGAACCCATGAGGGGCTTGCTCGCCAAAATTTAGCAAATTTTGACAATATTTTGTTTTTTGACATTTTTTGGCCTAATTGCATAAATTCATACGCGCCACCATTTTTGTTTGGAGCATCCTCAGTAGTTTAAAGTGGTATCATTGGATGCATTAAATTCAAGGGCATCTACTCAAAAAATTTCAAATCCAAAGGATGTGTTTTGATTCCCCAAAGAGGCGAAAAAATAGTGATTTTTTGACTTTCTGCCTCGCATATCAAAAAAGGCTACTTTTTTGGTTTTTTCCACTCAATTTAGTTTTTCACATACTTATGGTGATCATTTTGGGAAAAATCAAGTATTTTAAAAATCCATACATCAAGGTCTTTCCAATGAGCTATCACAGGCCTATTTTTGACATCAGAAGGTCCCTCAAAATTTGTCTGCCAAACAGGGAATTTTCTGTTGCTACGTTCCCGTAGCATTTTGGCAAAAAGGCAGTTTTCTGTTGTAGCTTATCCAAATGTGCGCTAGGCCTTTTTTTAGCCATTTTCAGTAATGAAAAGTCAATATTTTTTCCTTTCTTTAGCATTTTATAGATATTTTGAAGATATTTTGTGCCTTGGGCTTTGCAAAGCCTCAAGGACAAAATCAGATATTTGTGTTTAGCCTATGAGTTTCTAGTCAGTTTTGTGAAGCTTATCTTCTCATTCTCCTATATAACTCATGGTGAATCATTGTAATATTGTTGGTTGAAGAGTTGCTAAAGAAGCTAGAATTTGAAGAGCTTAAGAACTTGACTGAACTTAGAGCAATATATCTTATGATTTTTGATGATCAAACTTGTTTTATGGAGTGAATAGCTTTACTTGCTTGCCTATATGATGGAGAGGATCTATGTGCAAGATTCCATGGCTTGGTAAATGGTATTGTACTTCTTTTCAGTTATTTTTTCTTAGTTTTTCACATATTTATCCATGCTTCTTTCTTGTTGTAGGTCAGTAAATAATAGTTTGAGGTATGCCCATGGAGGCTCATCAAATTTCCTGATTCATTACAGCTTCTATGTTTTCATCTTTCTTAGTCACATCAAAGGATTCTTAACTACCCTTTGGTCCAATAAGAACTTGTTATTTATTTCCTTAATGATTAATATTACATGCTGTCTTGTTTGATTCATGGTATGCCTTGCTTACTCATGGCTGTTTAAACCTCATTAAAGAAATCTCCTTTGAAGTATTGGTTGTCTAGGTTAAATTAGATAGGTCGTATTTCGACCTTGCCCTCTGCTTATACTTGAAGACTTATTTCGAAGTTCTCATCAGATTGAATGTGTTTCTTAGGAGTTTCGTTTCCACATTTTGAGCTATTGGTTTGTCTTACATGTGTTCTCAACCATTGAAGGTGATTTTCCCATAGTTAGAGGGTCTTATACTTCTATGCATCACCTGAATGTTTATTTTATGAATCTATTAGTTTGAGTTGGATTCATAGTGATTAATGGTTAGCCATACCACATGAATAATTTCTGTTTAAACTATTTATGCTTAAGATCCCCTTATCTTGCACAAACTTGATGTTCATTTCACTTCATAAACCACCTGAAATATCCATTCACTATACTAAATCGGCCCTGCAGTACACCCTACCCATTGTCTTGTCATCCTTGGCTTGCTTTTGACCCCATAGCCTAGTTGACCTCATTTTCTTGTTCTATTTTGATCCACTTGATCATTTTTTATTCAAAATAGCTCAAATTAAACAAACAAATACACTTAACAACTAGCCTAAAATCTAAACAAACTAAGCGAACAAGCTCACATCTTTCGCTTCATTAGAGAGAGCCCTCTCTGAGTCTAGGAAGGCTAGGTACTAGGGCTCCAAAGATTGGTTTGATGTTACTCTGTCATTTGGTCCGTCGATCTACCAAATCACAAGATTCTAACATAATGGCGATCAAAGTGGAACTATGAGTTAGTGACAATCTAAGTATACCTTAGGACTTTAGAATCCCTCAATTAAGAAGACTATCTTGTCGATTTATCCCACCGCTCACTAACATAATGGAAATCATGGTGGGACATTTTTGAGTTCATATCAATCTAAAACATCTTTCAAGACTCACAGAAAGAACCTCTTGAACTAAGCACACTATACTATTGAGCCACCTCATCGCCATCCTAACATAATGGCGATCATGGTGGGACCCTTCTGAGTTAGTGACAAACTAAGTATACCTTAGAACTTCAGAAATCACTTGGCTCAAGAATACCCAATGATTATCAGCCATCTTATTTCCACACTAACATGATGGTGATTATGGTGAGACTCTCTGAGTTCATGATTGTCTAGCAAACTATTGTTGACTCATTAGTCCTTCGGATTAAATCATAAAATCAACTGATAAAGCCATTATAGTAAACTCTCTTTGTTTCATCACTTAGCTAAGTGCTGAAAACAAATTTAGGACACTCTTAAAAATTAGACTGCACATTAAAAACTCAAAAAATAGCCTCACAAAAGCATTTCTTTTTTAGATTGACTGTTCATATAAGTTTTGGTGGTGGACCATAGACAATATACCCTCAAAAAACTAAAATATTTCCACCTGGCGACTCCACTAGCCTCCAGTAGGCCTTTTTGAAAACTTTGCTAAGCTTCCATAAACTATTATAAGTCTACTTTACAAACAACCTTGAAAATTCTAAAAAGTCTTAACCATACTCCGAGCTAGTTTGACAAAACGTAGAGAAGACAAGTTATTGAAAACATTCATAACTTTCAACCTCTCAAAAGTTTGAATCTAAAACCCGGCTTCATGAAGAATTTATACCAGATCTCATCTAGACCCGAATCCTCCTACTGTAGTTAATGACCCAGAAAAGATTTTGTGGAAAATTTCTAAGACTAGTGATTTAACTACTGATAGTAGCCTTCATAGAGCAAGCTCTGTACCTGAAAATCTTACATCCTTGCTAGACCAAAATTTTGACTTGCATCATATGAGAAATATTTTTAGAACCAAGTCACAACCTAGTTTTGACCATTTCGATCTTCAACCCTTAGACTTGTAGTAGATTTCTATCAGAGAAGCATCTCCTACTACTCCACCTGATTTTCATCTCCTCCACCACTTTATCTCTTTCCATCCCAATTCTACTCAAAATCAATTTGTCGATCCAAGTACCTCTAACACTCCCACTCAAAACACCACTGTGCAAATCACTTCATCTCACATACTAAGTCCTCCACTTGTAAATTTACCAGTACCACCCATCATGGGAGCATGGTATGCACCCCTAGTGTTACCTCAGCCTTTGGCACCTTTGCCAAATGACTATCAGTCTAGGATCCCACACTTCACCGGGGCTAAATCCACTACTTCCCAACAACATGTAGATAGAATGAATGATGCTTTTGATTACATGGAATTTGATGAAGAAACCATCAAGATGAGAATTTTCACCCAAAGCCTAGGAGGCCAAGCTAAAAAATGGTTTAAAGACTTAGCTCCTCATAGCATACATGATCTCCCGTCATTATACCAAAAATTCATAAACAAATGGGAAATGAAGAAAACCCCACTTCAAGTCCTCTCTAAATATAATACTCTTAAGAGGAACACAAGATAAAGTGTTCAAGATTATTGTACCAGATTCAGCAGTGTCTATAGCACTCTCCCTCCTAACATTAAACCTCCACCCGACTTAGATCTAGCGAAATTTTCGGAAGGTTTCAATCTAGATATGACATATCAGCTAAGAGAAAGAGAATCTACAACTCTAGAAGAAATTCAAAAGGGGGCTATTAGTGCGGAAGAAAACCTTGCTGAAAAGAGGGCTAGGCTGAGATCAGAAAAGAAGGTCACATATTGAGATGAAACCTTTCCCTCTACATCTTCTTCTGATGCCAAAATAGATAACATGGAAAGAAAAATGGAAAGAATGATAGAAATAATGATGGAAAGAAAATTTCTTAGTGATATAACACCTCCTAGGGACAACCAACCAAACCCACAAACCAGAAGCCAAAATCAAAACTTTAGAAGGGACCCACCTCAAAACAAACCAAGAGACAATGATCAGCAAATCAAGCCTCCTTTCCAAGATAATTATATTGATGAAGGAGAAAGAGACATTGAACATATCGAGGAAAATCATATAAACCTGATAGGCTCTGATAGTGAGGGTGAGGTTTATCTCACAAAAGAAGAACAATGTTTCTTCTCCTCATACCAAGATGAAACTAACTATGAAGATTCCAAAGACCCTGAAATTGGTTTACAAAATGTCATAATGGAATTCCATAGGCAATATGATCTCAGAAGTAAGAAAAACCAAGAAAAATCGAAGAAAAACCAAGAAAACTTAAAAAAGAACAATTCAGATTCTGCTGTCAAGAAAACTCCTAAATCTATTCTTAAAAAACTAGCAGACAATTTTAATGTTATGGCTAAGAAAACTGATCTAAACAAAGACAAAACTAGCCAATCAAGCATCAACCCAAACTGTGCCAGGATTTCCACCAAAATTCCTAAAAGTACCATCCTGAACAAATCTCCACATCAAAATCAAAAGAACAGATCAATAGAGAAGGTAACAGTTGAAAAGCTGATGCAAACATGTCAAAAGCTTAGGTACCTTTCAGTTTCGAAGGGGAAATTTCTAAAATCAAAATAAATTTTCCCCTAACTGAACTAATAGCTCAAAATTCCTATAAATCTCAAGTTATGAAAATCTTAAACATAGGAAATGATACCGACACTTTGCACTTAGTTGATGACACTGCCGAACTATTATTTGGACCAAATATAGAAGGAAAGTATGAAGAAGGAACTACTCCTCCTTTTTACATCAGCTTGAATGTACATGACCAGATCCTACATATTGCTATGCTAGATTTCGGTGCCTCTCATAATCTCATGCCTAAAGTGATAATGGACATATTAGGCTTAGAAATAACCAAACCTTAAAAATGTTGGGTGTGGAGCCTGATTTTCTTCCAAATTCAGAGATCCTTATTTTAGCTGGATGTATACCCCAAGAAAATTGTACACCCTTGTCCCCCTCGCAGGGTCCAGGGGGGCTGACCCCCCCGGCTGGGGGTCCGAGGGCCAGCGATCCCCTGGCGGGGGTTTTGGGGGCAGCGCCCCTGAAGCCAAAAATAGATGTAAAATTGCCATGTAAAATTATAGTAATTTCTAGTCAATTTGGTCCATTCATTAGGCAGATGATCTGACGGTAGAAGTTATGTTTAGTTTAGGGTTTTTTTCCCTAGAAGGAAACCCATCACTTTTATGAGGGTATTGTATTGTGGATGCGTATTGTATGTGTATTCTCTGAGCGAGAAACAGATAGGGAGAATGTGAGAGAGAACAAAGGATATTACAGCGGATCTGCTGTAGGTTTTGTCTCTTCATTTTTGCTGGATAATAAAAAGGAAGGACTGGCTGTTCGGGGTGGATGTAGCCCAAACTAGGTGAACCACGTATATCTGTGTCTCTCTGGTTTTTATGTGTTTTGTGTGCTTGTATTTTCCGCATATTTTATGTGTTGCATTTCTCTGTAATATTTAATTGCTCAAAATTCCTATAAATCTTAGGTTATGAAAATCTTAAACATAGGAAATGATACCGACACTTTGCACTTAGCTGATGACACTCCCGAAATGTTATTTAGACCAAAGATAGAAGGAAAGTATGAAGAAGGAAATACTCCTCCTTTTTACATCAGCTTGAATGTACATGACCAGATCCTACATAATGCTATGCTAGATTCCAGTGCCTCTCATAATATCATGCCTAAAGTGATAATGGACAGATTAGGCTTAGAAATAACAAAACCTTGCAAATACTTGTACTCTTGCGATTCAAGTAGAGTAAAATGTTTGGGTCTAATCAAAGACCTATGTGTAAGTCTAGCACAAGTCCCAGCTAGACATTTGGTTATGGACATAGTGGTAGCATACATTCCCTTGAAATATGGTATGCTTTTATCTAGAACTTGGGGGGCCAAACTCCAAGGAAACATTAAGTTAGACATGTCTTATGCTACTATTCCTGTTTTCAACCAACCAAGAAGATTGTACCGTGAATCACACATGAAATATATGGTCAGTAGTCAAGAGAAACCATAAAACATACCTCTTTATTCCATACATTCAAACATGGATTCCTTCATATTACACCTAGAAGATGACACTGATGAAAACACAAGTGAAACTGAAACCAGTTCAAGCACAATATCACAGCTACACCAACCTCTGTATGATGAATTTGATACTCAAAATTATCATGACTAGATACACTTGCATTTTGATGAAATAAAACTTGATTCAACAGAAACTGAAACTAAAAATTCGGAAGGAGTAATCATTTTAAATTCTCAAGCAAGGGATCTCAACCCAATACAAGTATCAAACACACAATTGAAAATCTCTTTTGATTTAAAGCCACTAAAGGATTTTCATAACACAACAACCTTGGGAAACCAGAAGCTAGAAAGCCTCATGTTTTTTCCCTATATTAGCACTTCACCCTCTAAATATTGTAGTTCTCTAAATGAAATGTTAACCATTGCTAGGGCTTCAACAGATCCTAAAAATATATTCATTAGTTTTGATCATAAGGAAGTTGATGAAAACAATTGTGAAAAACTTGAGTTGTTTAAATTACATAGGATTTCGTCTCTATATCATAAATTAAGGAATACAAGACTAGACAATATTCTTCACAGTACAAGCATATGCTAGAAAATGAATACAAAACATCATAGAAATGTTGTCTTCTCTAGATATCATCCTTTCAAAAAAGAACAAAACAATTCTAGTCAAACATGGTCACTCGAAAAGAAGACAACTAAACACAGGATATGTTTATATTTTAGAAACATAAATAAACCTCTCATAAACAACATTCATCCCCTTCCAAAAACAGATTGTATCATAAGAAAACTAGGAGTTTCTAATCATGTGGTTTTGAGTGATAATTTTTCAAGATACCATCGAATAATTCCACTTCAAAAAGAGTAGCTCAAAGATTTCTTCAAATATACTAGTAGTAACTTCATGTTCAAACCAATCTGTCCAAAACCAATGAACACCGAAAATGCCCTCAAGAAAGCTATGTTCCTGGTTCTGAATTTCCTTGTCATGATGTACCTTGATGATGTCATCATATGCTTTACAAATGACAAAGAATATCTGCATTATTTGAAAAAGATGTACAGCAAAAGGAGAAGTGGATATTAGAGGTATAAAGAAGTATAGTAGGAAGTCACAGGGTTGTTTAGAGATTCGTGCATGAATCCTTATGTTATGCTTACAGGAGAAAATTTTCCAAATTTTTCTTTTCAAGAGCTGAGCGGGCCAAGAGCATTAGGACATCCTTATGAAGATAAGATGCTCAAGTTTCACCATTTTCAGGAGTTCTAGTTTCATATTTTTCAATCATTGTACATACCATTGCTTAAAAAAATAAATAAATAAAAAGAAAATACAAAAATAGTAGAAAAGTAGAAAAAGAGGGCAGTTTGAAAACACCATGAAAAGCCCCATGTTCAAAAAATAGTCATGCTAAAAGTGTGTAAGTCTAAATGCCACTACTAGTGCTCGAAAGATATCTTGTTCAGTTATCTAGCCTAATCATAACTGAGCATGTTTTAAATCGATTGTTGATAAGTTAGTGAGAGAGATGATAGTAAAATTGTGTAAGCTTGGCTTATCAATAAAAGTAGATTAGGAAAAGATATTGGTTCCACACACTCAAAACAGAACCAAAGAGAAAAATAGGGATGAAAAACAATTTGTTTCTCTTGGCCTTGATTTTTTCTAAAGTTTCATCTTGTACATAAATAATGTTTGTATGCAGCTTTTTTTTATGCCACAAACGCATGACAAATCAGACCGTCTAATCCTGATTTGATCATTTTTCAATTTCATGCTTTAAACTAGTGAATGAAATCCTGTCAAACAGTTTAATATTGACAGTCGATCATAGAATAGGTAGAGAAACAAAGGAGTTCATCAGTTTAATCTAAAGTCCTGGAAGATATAAGTGTAGCATTAGATATTTTTTATTTAATATATATATATATATATATATATATATATATATATATATATAGATATCTTGTCAAGGGTTGCTAGTCCAAATGCACCTAAAAGCAGAAAAAAAAAAATTGTTAGGAAATATAGCTGGGTAGGTAGAGATGACTTTGATGCTAATAATGCTGTCAATTTTCAGAAATAGCATCAAGAAAGGGAAAAAATTTCACCGATGGATAAGGCACTGGTCTTCACAAGCCCGAGATCTGCAATTCTGGACACCTCCTGAAAAGGAGCTGCCCTCCCCAAGGGGAGCCACTGTTAGTCATCAATATTTTTACCTATTTTTGATGACTAGTTTCCTTAGCTGAGTTTTCTATAAGATGATCTCTAAATTGTCAATCTGTCATCTAGAAAACACCCCAAAACAATTTTTGTCCTCATACCCCTTCCTGTCAGCCTATGATGAGGAGAAACCCCAGTTGACAAGTCCTATCTAGTTTAAGCAAAGTAACCCTGTTTATAGTTATCATAGCTGTAAATTATTTGCTAACATTTACCCTTGTTTCTCATGCCATTCAATATCCAAAGGTTGAAAAAGTGTCTGCAACCCTATCCCTGGTCATCTTGTCATTTGAAAATCTGATCATGCATAACAAAACACTCAGAATATGTCAAGATTGTCCCTAAGTTAGATAGTGGTGTTTAGGGAGTTTTTCCTTGGCTAAGACATCCTAAGCCAAAAGCCTCTGTCTAGTACCAGTCAGCCTTGAATTAATTCCTATTATGCAGAACAAGTCTTGATCCATCCATAGGTCACACACCACTAAGAGGTCACTTTGTCTCATTTTATAAGAAGTTCAACAAAGATCTAAATCAGGAAAAGAGAAGGTTTGTTTCTATTTGAAGAAATTTTCTTGAATCAGACATAATCACCATGAAACACCAATGGAGCTCTCCAAGGTTCAAAATCATTTTTTTTTACATCTTTGTAGGGGTGTAATTAAATGATGATCAATATACAAATGAGAGGAAAAAAGGCAAGTTCAAGCAGGTTCCCCTTTTTGAAAATATTTTCCATCAATGATCAGATGAAGCGCTGTAAAGTGAGAGCAGCAAGTGTACATGTTATAAATCTGGAGGTTTCCTAAGGAAAAAAGATCACTCATCAAGTTAGAATGAATAAAAAGGACTGAGTAATGCTAATCAACACTTCTTCATAAACTTTCCAAAGAGCGTCATCATGTAGGGCATGAGAAGACAACTGCTTCTTATTTTACCTTAAAACTGGGTTTTGGAAAGTAGGCAAAGGAAATTTCAATAAACCTTTGACTACACAGTTAGGGGAAAAGACAGTTCAATGATGTCTGGCAGTAATAATTCTCCATATACAAATCACTTTGTTTATGATCCAATGTTCTCAGTGATATTTTACAGAAATAATATACATCTCAAACAATGCCTCATAAAGCAAAGAGGACTTTAGGTTCAAGTGATTTTACCAATGACAAATGTCAAAATTCACCTTGTTTTCTCTCGGTATTCTTCAAGCATAGACATATACTATAGAGAAGTGACACAGTGTTGAAATAGATAATATTTCATGTGAATAATGTTAACCTCCTTCAATGAAAAGCAGCTTGTTAGAAACAGTGATGATAACCTCCTTCATTAAAAGCATATAGTTAGGAAGACATTGTTGTGGCCTCCTTCACAAACAAGTAGAGGGCCAACATGTTCTTAAGTAACCTCAGAAGCTATTGTGCACCACCTCCTCCAAAAATGAAAAGAGGATGCATAGCAAGATTAAGTGATTTGTTTGAGAAAGGTCTCTTTTTGGTAAGAAAGATTGAAAATCATTGATGAGTCAATAAGAGTTTATGGGATAAAATCCTTTTCCACATAAAAAGCCAAAAGTGACACAATGGTGTTAATAAGCCTCTTTTTCTTCTATCTATTAAATCCTCCTTCAAAGTATACTCTTAGGGTGGAGCTTTTAGCTAAGAACAACCTCAGCTAAATAGCCAAGGAAGTAGACCAAGCTTGGTTTTCAAATGACTTTTGCAAACTCACATGAAGAGACATCTCACCTAAATCATATATATGAAAAAGGCCATTCTTGTTCTTACACAAATCCATTATGTTTATAGAAATAATTCCTCCAAGTGATGAATGAAGGGAGAAGTGCCGAAGATTACTTCCAGATTAGTCAAAGGACAGAGGGCCCATTGTCAGAGGGTGAAAACTTTCACTTTTTATAGGCCTCCTTCACAAAAAAAAAGAGGATCATCTCTCCAAAATATTTGTACCATGAAACAGCTCATTAAAAGGGTTAAGAGGTGTGATGAAGCCACATTTCACTTTCAATCAAAGGGAGCCTCCATCAAATGATAAAAGGCAAAGTTTTAAAAGACACAAGAAATTTACATTTTGAAATATTTTTAATCAGAGAATAAAGAACTTCATCACTTTGGATACAGAAGGGTTTCCAAGGCTACAGTATTAGTATTTTTATAAGACTCTTAAAAAGGATACATGGTCACAATTTTTAAATCAATAAGGTTTTATGGTTTGCAGAACCTCCATTAGTAGATAAATAGAAGGCCTCATGATAGGTCTGAAGGGTCATTGAAAAGGCTGCAACAGTGTTTTTGAGATGACCTCCTTTGTACACAAATCAAGGAATAGCACAATTTTATAAACTCCCTTTCATCACAAATGTTGTGACAAACAAAGTGTTAAAAAAAATCATCAAGGTTAAAAAGTTTTTCTGTGGCAACAGAGCTAAAGGGCATCAGCTCTTTTTCAAAAGTCTTCATTCAAAAAGGCAAAACAAAGGTTATGTTCCAAACCCCTCACCACTATGCACAAAGTCATTTTTGTTTTGAAAAACAAAGGAAAAGGGGTGTTTTAATTTTCAAATAAACAAGGAGGAAACAAGGTTTTTTCAAACTCTCATCGAGTATAAAGGAGCTCGATCAAACTTCATAACTCTTTTTTATCATTTGGCAAACCAAGTCACGGAGAAAAAATCATTTTTTGAAGAGCATTTGGGCTTGAGTTTATGTGGGGCACTCTTGTGTGATCGTGCAGCGTGCCTGTAGGTAGTTACAGTGCATTTTTGTGAAGGGTGTGGTTCCCCTATAGACGTGCGTGGCACGCCTATGCCCAGCACCCCGGGCTGACCCGACTACATTGGCGTGGCACGTTTAACCGTTCAAATCCCGTCCGGCCAACAACCAAGTTTGAACGCATTCCTGTCCACTGGGCCAATACTCAAAAGGGCATCAAAGGTGTTGAAGGCCAGATTTTCACACAACAATCTCGTTTTTTCAAAGGTATTTATGTCTCTTGGCCTAATTTTGATTTGAGGCAAGGTTGAAGATAACACAGTCTTCAAGGAAAACGGAGTTTGTGTAGAGGATATTTAAATCAGTTTAAGGGAGTCTCTTAAAGCAGTAATTTCAAAGAGCACCATGTGTATCAAAACCACAGAGCAGCAGTGATTACAAATAAAAAAGAGTGATAAGGGGAAGGGTCCCATTGAAAATTTTAAAGAAGTTAGAAATAATTATGAGAAAAAGAGCACAGTTTGCTCTCAAAACTTGTTTTTTTTTTCCAGCCTAAAACAGAGAATCACTGTTTGAAAGACTGGTACCTTGTGGAGGTTTAAAATTTGTTTTTCAAATACATAAAAGATCATACAAAATTTGTTTTGAAAACTGCTTACTAAGTGACAGGGAGTCTGCCTTTTGTTTTAGAGAAACAATGATCATCAAAGAGGGACTGTTTGTTCAAAGGGAGAGCACAGTGGTTTTCAAAGAATGTATTCTTTGCTTTCAGAGAAAAGAAGATAATGATTGGGTGAAACAACTTGTTATCAATTCAAAACCACTGTTTTTCTCAGTCTCTTAAAAACAGTGACTACCCAAGGAAGAAACATAGTGGTTTTCAGGGATGCCCCTTTTTGATTAGAAACAAAGGAAAAAAGTGAATAAAAAGAAGAGTTGTATTATGAAAAATAAAGGGAGCTTGTTTTCACTTAACAAAAACTTGTTGGCTAACTAAGGACAAAATTATTTTTACAAGAAGTAAAAAGTGTTTTGATTGAGGGTCGTTTTCAGTGATCATCTAAACAGTTTTCCTTGGTGAGATAGTGAAGGGTATTAGAAGAAAAATTCCTCTAAATAAGGACAACAGGAGTGGGTATCACAATAGGTATGAGCCTATTTCAACTCAAGAAGTGAATGAATCTCCTTCAGTGCTCTTCAATTTTCATGAAGTAGGGTGCTTGGAATTTTTCCAAAAGGTCCAAGAAGTAAAAAGTCACCTTCCTTTGACACATTTATTTGCTTAAATTCTGCAAGGGAAGCATGTCCATCTAGCAGGTCTGGATTTCAAACTCTCTCCTAGGGCTATCTCCAAAGATACCAAGATCCCCTATATCGGAGAAATTTGGTTCAAGCAAACATACCCAGATCTGAATCACTACAAACCCTTTCTAAAACCATACCTTGAAGATGCTTGCCAAGGCATTTTCCCTTTTTCTCACTTGTTGACCAGCTATGCCCCTCTCATGAAAATCATCATGAAGTATTTCACGTGTGAATGGAGGTTTTCCCAGATTTATGCCTATCATATCAAGCTTCTTATGCATTTCACAAGAACTCAATTGCTGAACCTACCTTTCTTCCTTTATAGAAGCATTGACAAGATGGCCTCTACTGTCCAAAAGAAGCCCTCAGCTCAAAAACAAGCTTTTCTATTTCATCATTCCCTTATCAAGATCATCATCCTCCATCAACTTGAGAAAAAGGGAGTTTCTTGGGACTCTTTCATCTCCCATCCTGATTTTTCCATTGCCCCTTCATCTCATGCGCCTTCCTCACCATCCACTCATCATGTTTCTCCTTCTTCTAGTAAATCCACTCCTAAAAAACAAAAATCTCCTTTGATTGAGAGTGAAGAAGAGAAGAGGAAAACTAGTAGTGAAGAAGGGCAAAGTGACAAGAGGCAAACTAGTGATGAAGAAGGACAAAGTGAAGAATCTAAGCATGACAGTGAGCATAAACAAGGTGATGATGAGCATGAACAAATTGATGGCTAGCACAATAGTCATGAAGAGGAACATGATGGCAACCAACACAGCAGTGAGCATGATGGTGATGAGGCACAAAATAGTGAAGGTAAAGAGCACAACAATCATGAAGAAATCAGGGACAACGATAAGCATAGCATTCCTCATGATGACAAACAAAGTGACAACCAAAATAGTGATAATGAGGGTCATGGAAATCCTCAAAAAGACACTTATGATGAGAAACAAGAAAGCCCTCAAACAATTAATGGTGATGACAATCAAAAACCACACAGTGAGCATTCCAAAGAGGGTAGCATGGAGAAAAATAATCAAAACAGTTACCATGAGCATAGAAGTGATAAAGATAAACAAGGCAATATTCAAACAGAATAAAATAATGACAAAGATGATGATGGAAGCAGCAAGGTAAAAGACCAAGTTGAGAAAGTTAAAATATATAAACCTCCTCCCTCTTCTCCTCCACACAGCTAAGAGCATGTGCTAGCTGCCTCTCCTAGGCAAGAGGCCATGACTCTTCCTCCAAAAGTGGCGAAACCTAGAAAAACTAGATCAACAAAGAAAAATACCACTCCAACAGTGACTAGAAATGTCACAATAGTGCTAAGAAGTAAAGGCAAACTACTTAAGAAGAGCATTGTTGAATTACCAAAGAGGAAGAGGACCAAGAAGCCTATCCAAGGCAAGGGGAAAGAAAAAGAGAATTTGATATCATACAGATAGACAGTGATGATAGTGATAATGAAGCTAGAATCCTTGAGGCTCTTTTGCAAAATAGAAAATACCAAATTCATGACCTACAAACTGATCTAGAAAGCTCAAAAGACTTCATACATGTTCTACAGATGAAAAACAAACAAATGAGTGGTCAAATGGCAGTTTTTGAAGCCTGAGCTTTCAAGTACCAAAGGGAAGCCTCCAAAGCACAAGTCAAGATTGAAGAGCTTATGGGCGAATTCAATGATACTGAAGAGGAAGAGCAGCCAATGAGAAAGAGGCCTAGGACTATGGGTCTCAAGAGAGCTTTGGAGAAAAAGAAAGAAGAAGAGGCAACCCTTGTCTGATCTTATCCTCTCTCTTCTTTTCTCACCCAAGAAATAGTGAATGACAAAGAATCATGGCTTGAAAGAGCCAACAAGCATTTGGAAGATAAGTTATAGAGATCTAACAGAGACTTGAGCCTACAAAAGAAGATGACCGGGCACTACAAAAAGCTAAATCAATTTGCCCGAAAGAAATTGAATATTGCACAAGAAAAACTCAAAACTGCCCAAAGAGGGCGCCCGATAGAAAAAGTGGAGAAAGGCACATCAGTGCTCAAAATATTGGCCTTAGCTTCCTTACCTGTTTCTAAGAAACCATGAGGGGCTTGTTCACCAAAATTGAGCAAATTTTGACAAGATTTTGTTTTTTGACTTTTTTTGGGCCTAATTGCATAAATTCATAGGCGCTACCATTTTTTTTTGGAGCATCCTCAGCGGTTGAAAGTAGTATCATTGGATGAATTAAATTCAAGGGCATCTACTCAGAAAATTTCAGATCCAAAGGATGTGTTTTGATTCCCCAAAGAGACGAAAAACAATGATTTTTTGACTTTCTGCCTCACATATCAACAAAGGCTACTTTTTTGGTTTTTTCACTCAGTTTAGTTTTTCACATACTTTGAGTGATCAGTTTGTGAAAAATAAAGTATTTTCAGAAACTATACGTCCAGGGTTTTCCAACGAGCTATCACGGGCCTCATTTTGACATTGGGAGGTCCCTCAAAAGTTGTCTGCAAAACAGGGAATTTTCTACTGCTACGTTCCTGTAGCATTCTGGAAAAAAGGAAGTTTTCTGTAGTGGCTTATTCAAATGTGCGCTAGGCATTTTTTTAGCCATTGCCAATAATCAAAGGTCAATATTTTTTCCTTTTTTAGCATTTTATAGATATTTTGAAGATATTTTGTGCCTTGGGCTTTGAAAAGCCTCAAGGATAAAATCAAATATTTTTGTTTAGCCTATGAGTTTCTAGTTAGTTTTGTGAAGCTTATCTTCTCATTCTCCTATATAACTCATGGAGAATCATTGTAATATTGTTGGTTGAAGAGTTGATAAACAAGCTAGACTTTGAAGAGCTTAAGAACTTGATTGAGCTTAGAGCAATATATGATATGAGTTTTGATCATCAAACTTGTTTTATGAAGTGAATAGCTTGACTTTCTTGCCTATATGATGGAGAGGATCTATGTGCAGGATTCCATGTCTTGGTAAATGGTATTGTACTTATTTTCAGTTATGTTTTCTTAGTTTTTCACATATGTATCCATGCTTCTTGCTAGTTGTAGGTTAGTAAATAATAGTTTGAGGTATGCCCATGGAGGCTCATCAAATTTCCTGATTCATTACAGCTTCTATTCTTTCATCTTTCTTAGTCATGTCAAAGGATTCTTAACTTCCCTTTGGTCCACCAAGAACTTGTTATTTATTTCCTTAATGATTAATATTACATGCTATCTTATTTTATTCATGGTATGCCCTGCTTACTCATAGCTTTTTAAACCTCATTAAAGAAATCTCCTTTGAAGTATTGACTGTCTTGGTTAAATTAGAGAGGTCTTGTTTCGATCTTGCCCTCTTCCTATACTTGCAGACTTATT
Source organism: Pinus albicaulis (assembly GCA_034641835.2). Lineage (NCBI taxonomy): Eukaryota > Viridiplantae > Streptophyta > Pinopsida > Pinales > Pinaceae > Pinus > Pinus albicaulis. The sequence goes on from JAXQQM020082519.1 coordinate 124,056, forward strand.
TCAAATTTCTCATCAAATTGAATGTGTTGCTTAAGAGTTTCCTTTCCACATTTTGAGTTTTTGTTTTGTCTTACATGTGTTCTCAACCACTAAAGGTTATTTTCCCACAATTAGAGGGTCTTATACTTCTATGCGTCACCTAAATGTTTATTTTATGCATCTATCAGTTTGAGTTGGATTCATAGTGATTAATGGTTAGCCTTACCACATGAATACTTGCTTTTAAAACTATTTATGCTTAAGATCCCCTTATCTTTTAGAAACTTGATGTTCATTTCACTTCATAAACCACCTAAAATATCCATTCACTATACTAAATCGGCCCTGCAGTACACCCTACCCATTGTCTTTTCATCCTTGGCTTGCTTTTGACCCCATAGCCTAGTTGACCTCATTTTCTTGTTCTATTTTGATCCACTTGATTAGTTTTTCCTCCAAACAACTAAAAACAAACAAACAAATACACTTAACAACTAGCCTAAAATCTAAACAAACTAAGCGAACATGCTCACATCCTTCGCTTCATTAGAGAGAGCCATCTCTGAGTCTAGGAAGGCTAGGTCCTAGGGCTCCAAAGATTGGTTTGATGTTACTCCGTCATTTGGTCCGTCAATCTACCAAATCACGGGACACTAACACCTTGATGTCTCCTTATATGGAGGAATTCCACTGGGAAGACCTCCTCATGGAAGGAAAACTAAAGTGTTCTCTCAAGTATGGGCAGCATATGCTTACTTGGCTAAGGAGGGATCTTTGTGAGAAACTAGCACATCACAAAGAATCTTTCATGGATTCAAAAGAGAGATTAACAATTTTATGAATTGGACATTGCTATCTCCCTCTCAGTTATTTGTGCTGAAAAAGGAGAATTCAGAACTCTAAGATGGCATGGACATGATGTCATATGGAAACTCCATATCTCTGGGGTAGCCAATGATATTTTCATTCACAAAGGAGGTTTCTGAACATGAAAAGAGAATATAAACATGCTTGCATGCATGGGCTACATTGAGGAAGTTTTGGAAGACAAGGACTTTCCAAGGGGAGATGGACTTCCATCTACTTCAATCTTGTCTTGAGAAATATCATGTGCAAAGGAGGTAGAAAAATTAAGTTGATAGTACTCCAACATGTGACTTTGACATCAAGCATTTCAAGGAGGAGATCCATGTTGTGACAGGGGCTGCATTTTAGATTTATATGGTGCTGTCATTGTTGGGGAGCCTAGATCCAAATTGGGATTCCCAAATTTTGATGGAATACTCCAAGGAAATTTTCACATGTAAGGTTCTTGATGGGCAAATGATAGATGGGAGGTATAAAGTAGTTGAGAGAGTCATTTATTCCCATGATCAGATCTATTTGGCTAGAGACTCCAAGCTTAAGGAGAAACTACTTATTGTAGCCTATGATATCCTGCCTTTAAAACCTACTGGTTTCATTAAAGCATATCATACTATCTTAGATGGATTCATGTGGGATAAATTCAAATAGGATGTGCACTCTCATATGGGGAAGTGCATGGATCATTTGCTGGTTGAGGAGGAACATAACTCTTGGGAAGAGTTATCATTACCACCTCCTCATTCATTAAGTGTGAGAGGGTGCTCATCCATGAGCTACCTTGATGATTTGAAACAAGTGTATGATAAACATTGTATTGCTGAACCTCATGATGTATTTATTATATACTTGCATTTTCTTAGCACCAATGTGCAGGTCTTAGCTCCAAGAGGGGGCAAATTTTCTTATGGGCTTCATGAGCCACTTTGGGCCATGAACAATGGTGATGTTGGTCATTCCTTGGGAGATCTTGGAAATATGATGTAATCTTCATGGTGTGATTCATTAACACCAACTATCATACACCTTCTCCAAGCATGCAAGAAGGATGGGGCAGAAAACAAGTGTTGGGGAAAACACTTATCATATCATACTCTATGGCAGTTAGGAGTAAAACTACCCTGGTTTCACATGACGAACCATTGACTTTCTCCTTTATTTCATATGGCAGCTAGCATGACCTTAATTATAATCCCATATGCTGAAGATGTTCTTACCTTTGTTGGGGATATGTTTGGAGGAAAGACACATATGTTGGATGTGTCCTTGCGGAAAGAAATTTCCTACATTTTTTGCACTACATGTTCTAAGGGGAGCATGGGAAACTATATTGCCACTATAGTAGATCACTTGTATCTTTATGATGTGGACTATATTATTGATTGGAGCACATGGATCATGCCTCTCATTAGCAATTTGGAGGAGCTTTACTATGAATTACCAAGCTGGGAGGTGATTCATTTCATTTGGATGATAGCATGGAGGGGGGAGTCCTTCATTGATGATGAAATACCTCATGTTTTTCATCACTTCTATCTTGAGGAGGTCATTGATCAAAAAGGAGGTTTCCATATAGATCTTCCTTCATTTCATGGTGAGAGCCATTTGGTTTATCTGCCAAAGGGCAACTTGCACACTTGGGAGGAACCATTGGGAGACAAAATTATTGCAAAATATCTAAAGCAATGGTGAACACTGTTGAAGAAGGAGGCCACAAGAAGAATAGGGGAGTTTTTGCAGAACCCTTGTAGTTTCTTGAGGACAAGATCCATTTGGGAGGGGAATACTGTAATATTCCTAAATTAGCATGCAGCCAATAGGGATATTATTTTTGCTTTAAAAATCTGTTTAGATGAATAAATGTACAAAGGAGGTTAATAAAAATCCTAATGAAGAATAAATCAATGCCAAATATTAAAAAGGATAAATCTTGGCTTTGTAAATGAGCACCATTATGTGTGAAAGGGGATAATCATCTTGACTGGGTCAACTTTGACCATATCAACATCGTTATATTTGAGGAGTGCTCATCAATGAGGCACAGCCTAATTCTTGTTGAAGGTCTCTTGTGTGAAAAGGATGAGTCCATTGAAAGTGGTTTAGGGTTTTGCACACTCTCATCTTATAAAAGGAAGGGGAAGGAAGCATGAGGAGGTTGTTCATCATATGATCTTTGATATATTTTCTGTTTAGACCATATAGATTTCTTGGCTATTTAGCCTAGTTTGCAAATGTTGTTTATCATTGGAATTTCCTGTTTAGGAGTTCCTCCTCTTCCCATTGAGTAGCTCTTGGGAGAGATTGTATTGCAAGGTCCACTATCTGGCTTGAAGGACAAGTTTCTCCTTTCAATTACAACTCAGATCCTGTTGAGGGTTTGGTTGTCTTTGCAAGCTGTAGCAAGTGGAGATTAGATCTCTTCAGATCTAAGACATTTCAATGCTCTTTTTCACTGGAGGAGTCATCTGCTCTATTGGAGGAAGTGTATTAGAGTGCATGAGCTTCATTTCTTTATCGTGGTATGCGGCCATCAACTATCTATCCCCTACAGTGTAGTTTATACCCCAGATCTACATTATTCTTGTAGGTGGTGTTGCAGGGAGTTTGGGTGCACCATTTGGAGAGCTGGTTTCTGAGTGTTGTGGATCTTCCCTTCACTTTGAGATCTATTAGAGGAGATATAAACATTGCACTTTTCAAATATGATCTAGATATTCTTAATACTTCAGAATTTATGAATCATTTTGCAGATCTGCATTCTTAGATCTCAGTTCTACTACTTATGCTTGGTGTAAACCCCAAAATTCCAAGGGGATCTGAAAGAAGAGCCTTTCTAGTGCATGGATCTGATATGGATATGAATTTTTAGGTACAGATCTACTCTAGATCTAAAATATAACCTATAACAGTTTGCAGCCTAATAAAAAAAGGCTCTCAAGGCAATTTTAGTAATTTATATGGTTGCAGCCCCTCTTTTCAGGGCATTTCTTCTGTATTTGTCTTGTATTTTCAGCTATGCATCTCATGGAATTAATTATACAACTATCTTGATGCTGTAAATAATTTTGAAGGATATTTTATTGGCCTCCTACTCTTGCTCTTCTGTAACTATGTTATTGCAATCTCTTGTTGGACAGTTTTCAAGCCTTACTAGGTGTGGGAGATCTATTTAGCCCACCTAGTTTGATTTGTTTATGATATCCTCTTGGATTTAGCTCTATATACTCAGATCTATGGGATACAAGGGTTGATTTCATATTATGTAGCATCCATTCATGGAAAATGCATTTTTCATTCATGCCTTGCTAGCATTTTCCATTTTTGGATATTACACAAATCATGAGATAAAAACATGATGATTGATATGAATAATGCTATATCAACAGAATGCTCCCAAACTCCTTACTTCCATATGATGCAAGTGCCATGCCAAGTTTCATCCATCAACATACCCTTAGAAGAAGGATATGTCACATGATGGCCAAAATATTTCAAGAATAGCCAACACATCCATACCTCATGCTAACCTATGTCATAGATATGTAGTTGACTCACCAACCTCTTGGTCCCCATCCACAACCATTCATCCAAATGTGGGTGTCCTCTACTATGCTCCATATTAGTACTCCTCCAATGGAGAATTCCATCCTTCCACATCAGATTTCTACCTTTGCATTTCATGGGATGTTCAAATGAAATCTCTTGGAGATCTCTGAGTGAAGACTCCTCACCAATGACCGTATTGAATCCATAAGGATACAAGTATGCTGAAGGAAAAATCTCCTCATAGAGTTGTGCAATTCTCATCAAGAAATATCCATCACAATGCTGAAATATGAGAGGTCTCTCATCAATCATCTTCTCATCCAATTTCACACAAGTGTAATGGTCTTTAGAATTCTCTAATAATAGTTGTGTCCCCAACTCATTAATGTTTCTCAATGACATCACTATTTATCTCTATAATGGTGCATGTTTTGTTTCAATATTATGTTCAATGCTAAACATATAGTTCTGCATTGCTTTTCTCAGTGTAATGTTCATCCCTTCCTTCCAAAGTATACACTCCAATGAAATGATGGATGAAATAAATAGAACATTATAACATATGAGCACAAAAGGAGAAACTGAAACTAAAAACCATACCACATGGATCCCATAAAAATAGCTGCAAATTTGATTAATATTCCTGCTCAGAACTGATAAAAATTGTGTCTCCTCAAAGGCCAAGCATCCAACTAAGTCCAACCCCTACTAATGAGAAAGTAGAAGAAGATATATACCTACAAACAACTCACCCTAGCCTAAGGGAGTCGAATCCATGAGATGAGGATCAGTTTCCACCAAATGCTGAATAAGAATTTGAAGACTAGGAAGACCCAACAACTTGCCTCTAAAAGAGAGGAAAGTGATTCATTTGACCTCTAGAGGATTCAAGCTAATGAATATACCTATGATAAACTAATCCTCATCATAATTGCATTCATATTTATCAATTACATCAGTGAAAACCACAAATAGTGAGGTAAAACTAAAAAATTATGTGAAAAGCAAAGAAAACTGCAAAATAGGCAGAGTTTGTCCTATGCGCAGCACCAAGGAGGAAAAAATAGGTCCTCTTGCAAGTCATTTTTGATTGACTTCGCTGTGTCCAAATTGAGCACATAATAACTCATTGGAAAGCTTGTCCTGTATAATTTCTAGATATTCTTGTATTTTTCCGATTTGGAGCTGTTTTGACCCCTCAACAGTGAAATCTCCCAAGACTTCCTCTATGCGCAATGCCAACCTGAAAAATAGGCAGAAAAATGATTTTTGGGGTGTTTTTGGCCCTTTTTCCTGACCAGTTTTGCTCCAAATTCTTAGAAAACGTACAGGGTGCATGTCCTCATCATTATGAACCCACTGATGTCTTAAATTTGTCCATTGGATTCCCTAAAAGAGTGCATATCGCTAAGGCACTGCACATAGAGAAAAAATTTCTATGTTTTTCAAAATTTTCCAAAAAACTAAAAAATTTCCAAAATTTTTCAAAATGGCTCAAAATTTGCTAGATAGGCCCACAATCACATGTGAAGTTGAGCTAAGGAGGCATCAGCAATAATGGAAGTGGATATGGAAAAATTTTCACCTGCAAGAATTACCCTATTATCATGGAGGTTTAGTCTGAAAAGCCTAGTCAACTCAGGGTGATGCTAAACTCCTTTCAACTTCTCACAAAACTCATTGCACCTAACATATATGAAACAAGACACAACTAAAGGTGAAGCCTCTAGCTCTCCAAGGTTTAATGGCTCTTCTCTAATAATCCTGCCTCCCTTGTGTGGCTTCCTCTGTTGTGCAATCCCTTCTTCCCCAAATTCATCATCATTGTGTTCCTCCTCTATATAATCTATGTATTTTCTCTCCATTCTTGTTTCTTTGGAACTTAGAAAACCTATGGGAGAGGAAATAAAGGGAGAGTGAGTGAGGGAGTGAAGGGAATGGGAGCAGGGAAGGAAATGTGAAATGAGGGCTTTAGGGGATAGGGATAGGGTTACAAAAATTAAGGAAGATCTGGAAAAGGGTTAAGAAACCTTGTGAGGTGATGAAGGGATATGAAAATTATAATTTAATTACAGGTCAAAGGTAGGGTGGAAATCTAGGAAGAAATAGTGAAATTCCTAGAAATTAGGGTTTTAATGGAAAAGAGTAGAGGGACTTAAGGATGAGGATGTAGGGGTAGTTTTAGTGTTTTTATAAGTATGAGGTGATGTGTTAGGGTCTAGGGACAATGAATTTGGGACAAGGAGGTTTGCGAAATTTTTTAGGGGAATGGGGATTTTGGGAGAGGCAAAGCAAAACTAGGGTTTCCTTGCAATTTTAGCCAACATGAAACACAAAAGAAAGCATAAAAATGAAGATCGAGGGAGCTATAAGGCTTAAATTACTTGTATTTGAGGTGAAGAAGAAACCTTAAGCTGTTTGGAGAAGTTTTCGAGCATTTTGGCCCTGTGTGCAGTGCCTTACGCAGGTGCATAGCACCCTCTCTCTATGCGCAACACTGTGTAAATTTTCACTTGAAAAAAACGCTCTATGCGCAGTGCCAAATTCCTATGTGCAACGCCATATTGAAGGCCACTTTGTAAGGCCTTCCCAGAGTCAAAATTGGGCACATGATGGCTAGTTGGAAATATATTTCTCTTGGCTACACAATGGACCTATCAAGCACTAAAAATGATCAAGTATAGCCCCTCGAATATCAATTCTCCCAAGACTGGTCAAAATGTGCAGAATGAGGGTGCAGAAATCAGAGTGCTGGTGCAGGAAAATTTTGGAGGCCTTCCTCAACTCCAAATTGAGCTCATGATAGTTCATTGGAAAGATCTATCTGTGTAGTTATTATTTCACTCATGAAGAAAGTCATTTGGACACTCTAGAAATGAGAGAACTTGATTCTCCCATGGTCGCTCCAGAAGTGCAACAAACCTCTTGTAGTACATGTATTTTTAAAATTTCTCTAAAACCATGATTACTGTGTAAAAAATAAAGAATATTTTTCTTCCTTGGCCTATTATGGAAAAAACATATCTCACTGTTGTCAAATTCATCTTTTTTTGGTCAGAAACACAGTTTTAAGTAAAACTGGACCTATGAGTGGCAAATGGCTTGACTCTTGGAATGATTTCCTGGAAAATGATGGAGACATGATGTTTATGAGTTTGGAATGACCTCATACTTACTGATATGACCCACATTATGCCTCATCTACTCATATTTATCTAATTCCATTAGCAAACCCTAGCTCAGTGGGAGAGGAAATTAGGGTTTAGTGCTTATGGAAAAAGATGACTTAGGCACCCTTGGAAAAAGACAACTCCCTTTAACATTTGATCAATTGGTGGAGTAGACACTTTTTGTGTTTTACAGTTGATGTGTTTGCATGTGGAAGAAGCCTTGGGAGACTGAGTACTTATTACATTTGAACTGACATAAAATTACATGAATAAAAAAAATTACATCTTGGAATGAAACTCACACTTGAAATCAAATTACAACTTTGAAAACCATCTTTGAGATCATCTTTACATGGTAAAGAGAAATTATTGGGATCAATCTCACACCTTTACCTAACCTTATGAGATGGAATGGTGCATTTTTGGATTTTGAACAATGAAACCTAATGACCTAATGGGACCTTGAATGACTTGACTTCATGGTTGACTTTGACTAAAAGTGGAATGAGGGTAGATTTGTTTTCAACATGATGAAGACATGGAATAAGGTCAACATGAATATACTTGTAAAGGAAAATGGGATAGTTGACAAAGACAACCACCAGTGGAACAATTTTATATCATGACCTAATGGAATGACTGAAAATTATTTAGAGTGGGACACCTAAGATGCACATGAAAAATATTTTTTGATCCCTGGTGGAAGTATGAAAATAATGACACTAACATTGGCTCCAGCTGGGGATGGTAGCTCCTTGGAGGTGCCAAGAATACCATAGACCAAGTTCCTATCCATTGGGCATGGAGTCAATAGCTAAAAACCAAACCGAATACTGAAAGAAACTTGACTCAATAAACTGACTCAAGACTAACTGAAAAAGATGATCGATATTGAGCTTATTCAACAAAACCTACTCTAACTGATCCATTCATCACCTAATCAAGTGAAATGGAACAACCAATGCAACCATGTAAGCATTATGGCTATTTTTTGAATTCTCCATAAGTTATTTCTTATGACCAGGTAGAAAGAACTACTAAAAGGCAACTCCCATGAAAACTTGTCAACATATTGAATCTTGATGAAATTGGAAAGAATGAGCCCACTGGCTGACCTCAAGAATGCTACAAAAGGATCATAATAGGAATGCATATTGATTTTCAGCCCATCTAATACGTTACTGCTATGCTCTAGGTAGTCTTGATACCTTGGTATTAAAATTTTCCTAAAAACTGTGCTTTCTTTCTTTGATGACTGCAGCAAGTTGACAAAAGGATATTGAAACTCGTTAATAACTATTTCTTACTAGTGATCAACAAAAAAATAAGAATCTTCTTCATTACTCTCTTGATATGACTACAAATCTTGGTATAAGCTTTCTAATGAAACTCTTGTTGAACAAGACAATGAAGTCAGCTATAGGATCAAGTTTATATCAACACTCTTTTTAGGCTCATAGTTATCTAATGGATAAGGAATTTTACTACAGATATCATCCAACACATTTTCTATTGGGTCATGAAAAACTTGAAAAGAATGTTGCAACATATTTTTCATTGATTTTATGAGACTACATGACACTGTAAATATTGCTCATCCTTTTCTTTGGATATATTATGAAAATTTTGCTTTAAAACTTGAAATTATTCAAAAAATAATGGCACAAAATCATCTTGCATCATCTAGAGCTAAGCAAGATTCTATGTCACAAATGATTCTCTCAACCAATTTAGGATAATGTTCATCATTTATAGTGTTTACCGCTCACTTATATACTCGATTATATTTTTATATTATTTTGCAAATGAAGAGAAACACAAAGGTAAGGAGCTCTGATAAATTTTTCGATTATCCTCTATATTGTCAAGATAAAAAATCAATGAGTTGTGATTTCTGATGGCATGAAAGTTATCTCTGATGAACTGAAATGAAGTAAAAAAAAGAGGCAAAGATCCTTCACTTACCTCCAAATATTCTGTACTTTCCTCATCACTGTCATAGCTGATATGCATTAGCTGATCATTTTTTTTGAGCTGCTGAAACTGAACTTCCTCCTTCCACAAACCAACTGTTGATTTCTCTGTAATACTAGATTTTGTTTGGAGAACATAATCATCATCATACTGATCAAATTTTGGAAAATCATCAATATAGGTAATTTCACCAATCATACACATTATATTATCAGATTTTTTCTCCTCGGATTGATCTACAAATCCATTTTCTGATCTATGGTAGCTAGGATTAGCAGCAAAATTTTTAGGGCTTGCAATCTCTTCTTTTTTTGGGATAAGTGGGTCATGGTGATATTTAATAGAAAATACGTCTCTCATGGTGATCCTTTGCATCATTTCCTCTACTCTACTTACCAAAATGTCGATATTTACCTCTAAAGATGTCAGGTGCTCTCCAATGTTATTCTTCTCTTCTTCCTTCAGCTTTTCCCTTCTGATCAATAGATTAGCCTCTACATCTAATACATTATTCTACATATGTTGAAGTGTTGCAAGGTTCCTTTCTCTCAGATGAAACTCCATTTCCGGATCAAAGGCATACATGTAATGTAAAATAGCTGAGCCAGGAGGGGGTCTTGTATTAGCAGGTATCGAATAATATACTTGATTGAATCAGGAAGAAAACTATTGTATTGTCTCCCCTAGATGTCTTTTTAGCTGGTCATACTCTTCTATAATTAGGAAATGGTTTTTTGACCACTGACCTATTGAGTCAAACTTTGATGAACTACAGAAAATCTGAGATTCTCATGCCAAGCAAGTTTTTGAACCAATTCTTGACTTTGTCTTGAAAAGAAAGAGAAAATAGCCTGATACTAACATCCTCTTCATCAACTTCAGAAAGGTCGAGGAAAGTATCAAAATTTTGCATATGTCTATCAATAGTGATGTTGTCATATTCACCATCAAACCTCGATATATATAGGTAATGCAGGGAAATCATGGAGTATAGGATGTAATATGAGAGGTTTATATCTATCCGGGACTATAAAAGGTGTAGGAGTATGTACAGAAGCTAGAGGATTAGACCTGGTCTCTTTAGGCTCATCATCGTGAAAAAGATATGTACAATTTTCAAGTAAGAGGTCTTAATATTTATCAAAATCAAAGGGAAACTCGGTATTTACACTCTTTAAATAGGCAGAATCAAGACTTTGATCATCTTTATCATACAAAAAAAAATCCAAAAAACTTTTAGGATAGTTTTAGGAAAAGAAAATAATTAATTTACAAGAAATAATATTAGATCTTGAATATAATTCCACTTTGAATACCTGACCTTTGTGTAATATCCTTCCATTTTCCTACTGGAAAGGTCGATCCTCCGGTGGAGTCTTTAAAACAACTTGGAGTCTCCATGTGAAGGGTTCAGCCTTCATATGCATCTGATCATTGTCCACCATTGGCAAACAGATCTAAAATTTGTTTTTTTTTTCCCGAGGAATATATGATCTTTCGCTTCCCCAGTATGGTCGCCAATATGTTATCCCTCATATTTGAACCTCGAGCTGAAGAAGGAAATTATGAGGTAATGACAAACCACACTTAGCCAAGTAGCTAGCCCTACTAGGAAAGGAGAGGGCTCTCTCCTTAAGGATCGCAACTAGGATGGCTGAGTAAAGAAGATATTAGGCTAGGTATAATATGTTATGGTTTTTATTTTTTTGATTTGATTGTGTTGGATCAGAATGAGTCAAACAGTTAGGGCAAGGAACATTAGGTCAAAATTTGCAAGGTGTTCTATGGGGTAAGGTAGGAATAGTGATTTAGCACTTTAGGATTTTGATGGGTGGGATGATCAAGATAGGTGAGGAGCTATAAAGAGCATGGTGGAATCATGGGTTCTTTCTAAACTGAAGAAATTACAGACTATGAATATTTACCCAAAACATAGCATAGAAATTATGGATTTTGTTCATCAAAATTGAAAACATTTCACTTAATAGAAATGAAATTATGGATGAAATAAATAAAACATTCTAAAATATGAGCACAAAAAGGAAAAATTGAAACTAAACACCATACCACAGGGATCTCATAAAAATAGCTACAAATTTGATTAATATTCCTGCTCAGAACTGATACAAAGGGTGTCTCTTCAAAGTCCAAGCATCCAACTAGTCCAACCCATACTAATGAGAAAGAAAAAGAAGATATAGACCAACAAAAAACTCACTGTAGCCTTAGGGAGTCGAATCCATGAGATTAGGATCAGTTTCCACCAAATGTTGAACACGAATCTAAAGACTAGGAAGACCCAACAACTTGCCTTTAAAAGAGAGGAAATTGAGTTCTTAGTGTCCAAATTGATTCATGATATCTCATTGGAAATATTTTCCTATATAATTTCCAGAACTTCTTGTATTTTCTAATTTGGAGCGGTTTTGACCCCTCAAAAATCAAATCTGCCAAGACTGCCTCTATGTGTAGCGCCAACATGAAAAAGTGGCAGAAACATGATTTTTTGTGTGTTTTTGGCCTTTTTTCCTAACCAATTTTGCTCTAAATTCTTAGAAAAAAGTATAGGGGGCATGTCCTAATCATTATGAACACAATGATGTCTGCCATTTGTCCATTGGATGCCCCGAAAGAGCAGAAATTTCTGTGTTTTTCAAAATTTTCCCAAAAACTCAAAAATTTCCAAATATTTTCAAAATTGCACAAAATTTGTGGGATAGGCCCACAATCACATGTCAAGTTGAGATAAGGAGGCATCAACAATAACGGAAGTGGATATGGAGAAAGTTACACATGCAAGTCTTACCCTGTTATCATGGAGGTTTAGTATGAAAAGCCTAGTCAAATCAGGGTGATGTTAAACTCTTTACACCTTCTCACAAAACTCATAGCATCCGACATATCTGAAATAGGAAACAGCTAAATGTGAAGCCTCTAGCTCTCTAAGGCTTACTAGCTCTTCTCTGATAATCCTGCCTCCCTTGTGTGGCCTCCTCTATTGTGCAATCTCATCTTCCTCAAATTCATCATCAGTGTGTTCCTCCTCTATGTAATCATTGTATTATCTCTCCATGCTTATTTCTTTGGCACTTTAGAAACCCTAGGGGAGAGGAAAGAAAGGGAGAGTTAGTGAGTGGGTGAAGGGAATGGGAGAAGGGAAGGAAATGATGAAATGAGGGCTTTAGCGGATAGGGATAGGGTTACAAAAAATAAGGGAGATGGGGAAAATGATTAAGAAACCTTGTGAGGTGATGGGAGGTGAAAATATGAAGGGAGATGAAAATGAGAATATAATTACAGGTCAAAGGTAGGGGGGAAATCTAAGACAAAATAGTGAAATTCCTAGAAATTAGGGTTTTAATGGAAAAGAGTAAAGGGACTTAAGAATGAGGATGTAGGGGTAGTTTTAGTGTTCTTAGAAGTATGAGGTGATGTGGTATGGTCTAGGGACAATTAATTTGGGACAAGGGGGTTTAGGAAATTTTTGAGGGGGATGGGGATTTTGGGAGAGGCAAAGAAAAAATAGGGTTTCCTTGCAATTTTAGCTAACATGAAACAAAAACACAAGCATAAAAATGAATATGGAGGGAACTATAAGGGTTAAATTACTTGTATTTGAGGTGAAGAAGTAACCATGAGGTGTTTTGAGAATTTTGGGAGGGTTTTGGCCCTGTGTCCAGTGCCTTACCCAAGTGCAAAGCACACTCTCTCTATGCGCAACGCTGTGTAAGTTTGCACTGGAAAAAAACTCTCTATGTGCAGCGCCAAACTCCTATGCGCAACCCCATATTGAAGGAAACTTTTTAAGGCCTCCCCGGAGTCAAAATTGGGTGCATGATGGCGCCCTGGAAATATATTTCTCTTGAATATATAATGGACCTATCAAGCACTAAAAATGATCAATTATAGCCCCTAAAAAATCAATTCTCCCAAGACTGGTTAAAATGTGCAGAATTAGGGTGCAGAAATGTAGAGTGTTGGTGCAGGTAAATTTTGGAGGCCTTCCTCAACACCAAAGTGAGCTCATTATAGCTCATGGTAAATCTCCCTCTGTCTAGTTATAATTTGACTCATCAGGCAAGTAATTTGGACACTCCAGCTATGAGAAAACGTGATTTTCCCAAGGTCGGTCCAGAAGTGTAGCAAACCTCGTGTAGCACCTGTATTTTTAACATTTATCAGAAACCATGATACCTGTGTAAAAATGGAAGGAAATTTTTCTTATTTGGCCTTTTATGGACAAAAGCCTCTATCACTTTTGTCAAATTCATCTCTGTTTGGTCATAAACACAATTTGAAGTAAAGATGGCCCTTTGAGTGGAAAATGGCTTGACTCTTGGAATGATTTCCTAGAAAATGATGGAGACATGATCTTTATGGGTTTAGAATGAACTCATACTTACTAACATGACCTACCTTATGCCTCGTCTGCTCATATTTCTCTAATTCCATAGCAAACCCTCGCTCAGTGGGAGAGGAAATTAGGGTTTAGTGCTTGTGGAAAATGATGACTTATGCACCCTTGGAAAAAGACAGCTCCCTTTGACATTTCATCAATTGTTAAAGTAGAAACTTTTTTTATTTGACACTTGATGTGTTGGCATGTGGAACTCTGAGTTGGCAACGTTTGGAGTCTGAGTACTTATTACATTTGAACTGACATAAAATTACATGAATAAAAATAAAATTACATCTTGGAATGAAACTCGCACTTGAAATCAAATTACAACTTTGGAAACCATATTGGAGATCATCTTTACATGGTAAAGAGACATTATTGGGATCACTCTCACACCTTTTGCTGACCTTATGAGATGGAATGGTGCGTTTTTGGACTTTGAACAATGAAACCTAATGACCTAATGGGACCTTTAATGACCTGAATCCATGGTTGACTTTGACTAAAAGTGGAATGAGAGCAGATTTGTTTTCATCATGATGAAGGCATGGAAGAGGGTCAAAAAGCATATACTTGTGAAGGAAAATGGGACACTTGACAAGGAAAACCACCAGTGGAACAATTTTATATCATGAACTAATGGAATGATTGAAAATTATTTAGTGTGGGACACCTAAGATGCACATGAAAAATGTGTTTTTATCCTTGGTGGAAGTATGAAAACACTGGCACTAACACACACGAAAAAAACAACTCAATTACCAACCCACCTTTCACACGAAAAGACAACCCCAGTCCTGAATAGAAAGGGGATAGCTGAATGATCGAATGAAGGCACAAGGGAGCAAACAAAAAACGGGCCGCATGAACTTGCACAAGGCACCTGGGTGGTCATAAATTATAAATTTTGATACGGATGCCCCCAAACAAAGCAAACTGACCCGAACGCATTTCGTCAGGTGCGCCCACATGCCGTGATGCGACGCGCCCAAATGAATGAAGGCACAAGGGCGCAAATGGAAAACGGGCCGCACGAATGTGCATAAGGCACTCGGGCTGTCACAAATTATAAATTTTGATACGACCGCCCTCAAATGAAACAACCCAACCCGAATGCATTTCATCACACGACCCCACACAGCGTAACCCGACATGCTTGACTAAATGAAGGCACAATGGAACAAATGGAAAATGGACCGCACAAATGTGCATAAGGCACCCAGGCAGTCACAACTTAGAAATTTTGATATGGCTGCCCTCAAACGAAATGACCCAACCCGAATACATTTCGTCGAGCAACCCCACACGGTGGAACATGGTGTGCTCGACCAAACGAAGGCACAAGGGAGAAAATGGAAAATGGGCCACACGAACGTGCACAAGGCACCCAAGTGATAACAACTTAGGAATTTTGATACGACTGCCCTCAAACATAATGACCCTAGCCGAAGGTGTTTCCTCGAGTGCCCTCACATGGCGCAATGCGGTACGCTCGACTGAACGATGGCACAACGGAGAAAATGGAAAACAGGCCACCCAAACGTGCACAAGGCACCCGAGCGGTTACAACATCGTAAATTTTATACGACCACCCTCAAACAAAACAACCTGACTTGAACACATTTCGTTGGGTGCCCTCACATGTCGTGCCCAACCGAATAAAGGCGCAAGGGAGAAAATGGAAAATGGGCCACACGAACATGCACAATGCACCTGAGCTATCACAACTTAGCAAATTTGATACGTCCACCCTCAAATGAAATGACCCAACCCGAGATCCTTTCGTTGGGCACCCTCACATGAAATGCCCAACCGAATGAAGGCACAAGGGAACAAAGGGAAAAAGGGTCGCACAACCGTACATAAGGCACTCGGGCAGTCACAAGTTAGCAAATTTGATATGGACACCTTGAAATGAAATGACCCGATCTGAATGCATTTCGTCGAGCACCCTCGCTCGGCGTGACATGATGCGCCCGACCGAATGAAGGCACAAGGGAGAAAATGACAAAGAGGCCACACAAACATGCACAAGGCACCCAGTCTTTCAAAACGTAGCAAATTTGATACGGCCGGCCTCAAATTAAACAACCTAACCCAAACGTGTTTCTTCGGGCACTCTCACATGGCACGACATGACACGCCCGACCGAACGAAGGCATAAGGAAGAAAATGGAAAACGGGCCACCCGAACGTGCACAAGGCACCCTGGTAGTCACAACTTAGCAAATATGATATTGCCACCCTCAAACAAAATGACCTAACCTGAACGCATATTGTTGGGCGCCCTCACACGACGTGAGACGCACGCCCAACCAAATGAAGGCACAAGGGAGAAAATGGTAAATGGGTCACTCGAATGGGCACAAGGCACCCTGGTGGTCATAACATAGAAAATTTGATATGTCCGCCCTTAAATGAAATGACCTGACGCGAACATGTTTCGTCGGGCACCCTCACACAGTGTGACACTGCGCGCCTGACTAAACGAAGGCACAGGGGAGAAAACGAAAAACGGACTGCCTGAATGTGAAAAAGGCACCTGAGCAGTCAAAAATTAGCAAATTTGATACGACCCCCCTCAAACAAAACACCCTGACCCAAACACATTTCGTCAAGTGCCCTCACACAGTGTGTCTGACCGAACAAAGGCAGAAGGAAGTAAATGGGAAATGGGCTGCCCGAATGTGCATAGGGCACCCGGGCAGTAACAACTTAGTAAATTTGATACAGTCACGCTCAAACCAAACGACCTGACCCAAACCCATTTCGTCGGGCACCCTTACACGACGCGGCACGACGCATTGGAGTGAATGAAGGCACAAGGGGGGAAATGGAAAATGGGGTTCCCGAACACACACAAGGCACCTGGGCAATCACAACTTAGCAAATTTGATGCGACCGCCCTAAAAAGAAATGACCCAACCCAAACGTGTTTCGTTGGGCGCCCTCACACTACGCGACATAACACACTCGACTAATCGAAGGCGCAAGGGATAAAATGAAAAAATAAGTCGCCCAAATGTCCACAATGCACTCGAGCAGTCACAACTTAGTAAATTTGATACAACCACCATCAAACGAAATGACTCGACCAAAACGCGTTTTGTCGGGTGCCCTCACACGACGTGACACAACGCAACTGACCGAATGAAGGCACAGGGAGAAAATGGAAAACAGGTCACATGAATGTGTACAAGGCTCCCAGGCAGTCACAACTTATCAAATTTGATACGACCACCCTCAAATGAAATGACCCGACCCGAATGTGTTTCTTCAGGTGCCCTCACACGCCACGACACGAAGTGCCTGACTAAACAAAGGAAAAGGGAGAAAATGGCAAACATGTTGCACAAACATGCACAATGCACCCAATTTTTCACAACTTAGAAAATTTGATACGGCTACCCTAAAAAAAAATGAACCAAACTGAACACGTTTCGTCGGGCACACTCACACGGCATGACATGGCACTCCTGATTAAGCGAAGGAAAAAGGGAGCAAATGGAAAACGGGTCTCTCGAATGTGCACAAGGCACCCAGGCAGTCATAAGTTAGGAAATTTGATATGGTCACCCTCAAATGAAATGACCCAACTCGAACGCTTTTTTTTGGGCACCCTCACATAGTGTGACATGGCGCACCTGACCAAACGAAGGCACAAGGGAGCAAACGGTAAATGGGCTGCTTGAATGTGCACAAGGCACCTGAGCAGTCAAAACTTAGAAAATTTGATACGGCCATCCTTAAACGAAATGACCCAGCCCAAACACATTTTGTCAAGCATCGTCACACGGCATGCTCAACCGAACAAAGGCTCAAGGGAGAAAATGGAAAACAGGTTGCTCGAATGTGCATAAGGCACCCAGGTGGTCACAACTTAGCAAATTTAATATGACCACCCTCAAACAAAATGACTCCACCCAAACAAGTTTCGTTAGGCTCCCCTACATGATGTGACATGCTGCACCAGACTGAGAAAAGGCACGAGGGAGAAAACGACAAACGGGGCACTCGAATGTGCATAAGGCACTGTGCAGTCACAATTTAGCAAATTTGATATGGTTACCCTCAAATGAACTGACCCAACCTGACGTGTTTCTTCGAGCACCCTCACATGGCGTGACACAACACGCTCGACCAATCACAGGCAGAAGGGATAAAATGAAAAACAGGCTGCCCGAACGTCCACAAGGCACCTAGGCGGTCACAACTTAGCAAATTTGATATGCCCACCCTCAAACGAAACAACCCAAATTGAACGAGTTTCGTTCGGTGCCCTCACATGATGTGACATGATGCGCCCAACTGAACGAAGGCAAGGGAGAAAATGGAAAATGGGCCGCCCAAACATGCACAAGGCACTCGGGTAGTCACAACTTAGGAAATTTGATATGGCTGCCCAAACATGCACAAGGCACCCACGTAGTCACAACTTAGGAAATTTGATATGGCCGCCCTCAAACAAAATGACCTGACCCGAATGCATTTCGTCGAGCACCCTCACACGACACGACATGACGCGCTCGACCGAATGAAGGCATAAGGGAGGAAACGACAAATGGGCCGCACGAGCATGCATGAGGCACCCAGGCTTTCAAAAATTACCAAATTTGATATGGCCACTCTCAAACGAAACGACCTGACCCAAATGCGTTTCATTGTGCACCCTCACATGACATGGCACGACGTGCCCGATTGAATGAAGGCATAAGGTAGAAAATGGAAAACGGGTTGCTCGAATGTCCACAAGGCACCCAGGTGTTCACAACTTAGCAAATATGATATGGCCGCTCTCAAATGAAATGACCTGACTCGAGTGCATATCGTCAGGCGCCCCCACACGATGCGAGACGTGCGCCCGACTCAATGAAGGAACAAGGGAGCAAACAAAAAACGAGCCGCCCGAATGTGCACAAGGCACCCGGGTGGTCATAACTTAGAAAATTTGATACGGCCACCCTCAAATGAAATTACTCGACTTGAACGCGTTTCATCGGGCACCCTTACACAGCACGACATAATGCGCCTGACGAAATGAAGGCACAAGGGAGAAAACAGAAAATGGGTTGCCCAAACATGCACAAGGCACCTAGGGGGTCACAAATTAGAAAATTTGATATGGCTGCCCTCAAACCAAATGCCTCGACCTAGACACATTTCATGAAGTGCCCTCACATGGTGTGACATGGCACACCAGACTAAATGAAGGCACAAGGGAGAAAAAAGCAAACAGGCCACCCAAACGTGCATAGGGCACTCGGGCAGTGATAACTTAGCAAATTTTACACGGTCGCCCTCAAATGAAACGACTCAGCCCAAACGCATTTCATTGGGCACCCTTACATGGCGCAACACGATGCACACGACTTAATGAAGGAACAAGGGAGAAAATGGAAAACAGGGTGCCAGAACGCTCACAAGGCACCTGGGCTGTCACAACTTAGCAAATTTGATATGACCGCCCTCAAACAAACCAACCTAACCCGAATGTGTTTCGTCGGACACCCTCACACTATGTTACACGGAATGCTCGACCAATCGAAGGTACAAGGGAGAAAATGAAAAACGGGCTGGTCGAACATCCACAAGGCACTCGGGCGGTCAGAACTTAGTAAATTTGATACGACCACCCTCAAATGAAACGACCCAACCTGAACACGTTTCGTCGGGTTCCCTCACACGACGTGACACAACACACCTGACCGAACAAAGGCATAGAGAGAAAACGGAAAATGGGTCACACGAATGTGCACAAGGCACCTGGGCAGTCACAACTTAGCAAATTTGATACGTCCACCCTCAAATGAAACAACCTGACCCGAATTCGTTTCTTCGGGTGCCCTCACACACCTCGACACGGAGCACCTGACTAAATGAAGGCATAAAGGAGAAAATGTCAAACGGGCCGCACAAACATGCACAAGGCACCCAGGTGGTCACAACTTAGAAAATTTGATATGGCCACCCTCAAACGAAATGACCCGACCCGAACGCGTTTCATTGGGAACCCCCACATGACATGACACGGCGCGCTTGAACAAACGAAGGCAAAAGGGAGCAAATGGGAAACATGCCACCCGAACATGCATAAGGCACCTAAGTGGTCATAAGTTAGGAAATTTGATATGGCTGCCCTAAAATGAAATGACCTGACCTAAACGAGTTTCGTCGGGCACCCTCACACGGTGTGACATGGTGTGCTTGACTGAACGAAGGCACAAGGGAGAAAATGAAAAATGGGTCGCCCAAATGTTGATAAGGCACCTGGGTGGTCACAACTTAGCAAATTTGATACGGCCCTTAAATGAAATGACACGACTCAAACGCATTTCTTCAGGCGTCCTCACACGTCGCGACACAACACACCCGACCGAATGAAGGCACAAGGGAGAAAATGGAAAACGGGTTACCCAAAAATGCACAAGGCACCTGGGTGGTCGCAACTTAGCAAATTTGATATGGCCGCCCTCAAACGAAACGACTCGACCCAAACATGTTTCGTCGGGCTCTCTTACACGGTGCAACACGAAGGCACAAGGGGGAAAATGACAAACGGGGCGCCCAAATGTGCACAAGGCACCATGTAATGACAATTTAGCAAATTTGATACGATTTCCCTCAAATGAAATGTCTTAACCCGAAC
Organism: Pinus albicaulis; assembly: GCA_034641835.2. Lineage (NCBI taxonomy): Eukaryota > Viridiplantae > Streptophyta > Pinopsida > Pinales > Pinaceae > Pinus > Pinus albicaulis. The sequence continues at coordinate 144,634 of JAXQQM020082519.1, forward strand.
GTGTTTCGTCAGGCACCCCCACATGGCACAACACAGCGCGCCCAACCAATCAAAGGCACAAGGAAGGAAATCAAAAACGGGCTACCGGAATTTCCACAAGCCCCTCTGGCGGTCACAACTTAGAAAATTTGATACACCCGCCCTCAAACGAAATGACCCGACCTGAACACATTTGATTGGGTGCCATCACACGACATGATATGATGTGCCCAACCGAATGAAGGCATAGGGAGAAAATGACAAACAGGCTGCCCAAACATGCACAAGGCACCCTAGTAGTCACAACTTAGCAAATTTGATACAGTCACCCTCAAAAGAAATGACCCGACCTGAACCTGTTTCATCAGGCACCCTCACACGGCGCAACACTGTGTGCCTGACTAAACGAAGGCATAAGGGAGAAAATGGCAAACAAGCTGCCTGAACGTGCACAAGGCACCTAGATGGCGCAAGTTAGCAAATTTGGTATGGCTACCCTCAAATAAAAAAACTTGACCTGAATGCATTTTGTTGGGCACCCTCACACAACGTGCACGGCATGCCCGACCGAATGAAGGCACAAGGGAGAAAACAAAAAATGGGTTGCATGAATGTGTACAAGGCACCAGGGTGATCACAACATAGTAAATTTTATACGACTTCCCTCATATGAAACGACCCAACCCGAACATGTTTCGTTGGGCGCCCTCACACGGCATGACACAGTGCACCCGACCAAACGAAGGCATAAGGGAGAAAATAGAAAATGAGTTGTTCGAACGTGCACAAGCCACGCAGGTTTTCTCCCTTCGAAAATTTGATACGATAGCCGTCAATGAAACGACCCAATTCAAACGTGTTTCATCGGGCACCCTCAGATGACACGACATGTCTCACCTAACCTAACGAAGGCACAAGGGATAAAATGGAGAATGGGCCACCCAAACATGCACAAGGCACCCGGGTGGTCAGAACTTAGAAAATTTGATACGGCCACCCTGAAATGAAACGAACCAACCTAAACGCATTTCTTCGTGTGCCCTTTCATGGTGGAACACAACGCACTTGACTAAACAAAGTCACAAGGGAGCAAATGGAAAATGGGCCGCCCGAAGGCACATAAGGCACCAGGGTGGTGATAACTTAGCAAATTTTATATGGTCGTCCTCAAACAAAATGACCCGACTCGAACGCGTTTCATTGGGTATCCTCAAATGACGTGATATGGCATGTCTAATCTAATGAAGGCACAAGGGAGAAAACGGAAAATGGGCCGCCTGAATGTGCACAAGGCACTCGGGTGGTCACAACTTAGCAAATTTGATACAGTTGGCCTCAAACGAAATGACCTGACCCAAACGTGTTTTGTCGGGTGCCCTTACACAGTGTGATATGATGCGCTTGACCAATCGAAGGCACAAGGGATCAAATTACAAACGAGCCACCCGAATATGCACAAGGCACTTGGGCAGACATAATTTAACAAATTTTATACGGGCGCCCTAAAATGAAATGACCCAACCCTAACGTGTTTCGTTGGGTGCCCTCACACGGTGCGAGACGGTGCGCCAACCAATTGAAGACACAACGGATTAAACCACAAATGGACAGCTTGAATGTGTACAAGGAATGTGACCAGTCACAACATAACAAATTTGATACAACCACCCTAAAAAAAAATGACCTGACCTAAATGTGTTTCATCAGGTGCCCTCACATGACGGGACACGACGTGCTCGATAGAACGAAGATATAGGGAGAAAATGGAAAATGGGTTGACCGAATGTGCACAAGGCACTTGGGCAATCACAACTTAGCAAATTTGATACAGTAGCCCTCAAACGAAATGATCCGACTTGAACGTGTTTCATCGGGCACCCTCACACTGCGCGACATGGCGCACCCGACCAAACGAAGGCACAAGGGAGAAAATGACAAACAGGCCACAAAAATGTGCACAACACACCTGGGCGGTCACAACTTAGAAAATTTTATACAGCCGTGCTCAAAATAAATGACCCGACCCCAACGCATTTTTTCAGGTGCCCTTGCAAGGGAGAAAATGGAAAATGGGCCGCACGAACATGTACAGGGCACCCAAGCGATCACAACATTGCAAATTTTATACGGCCACCCTCAAACTAAATGACCCGACCTGAACACGTTTTGTGGAGCGCCCTCACATGGCATGACACAGCGCACCCGAACAAATGAAGGCACAAGGGAGCAAACAAAAATGGGCTTCCCGAATTTGCACAAGCCACGTGGGCGGTCACATCTTAGAAAATGTGATACGATCACCCTCAATGAAACGACCCCACTTGAACGCGTTTCCTTGAGCACCCTCACATGGCACGAAATGACTCACTCGAATGAATGAAGGCAAAAGGGAGCAAATGGCAAATGGGCCACCCGAACATGCACAAGGCACCTGGGCAGTCACAACTTAGAAAATTTGATACGGCCACCCTCAAACGAAGTGAACCGACCCGAATGCATTTCATTGGGTGCCCTCACACAATGCGACATGGCGCACCCAACCAAATGAAGGCACAAGCGAGAAAATGGAAAATCAGCCACCAGAACATGCACAAGGCACTAGGGTGGTCATGGTCATAACTTAGGAAATTTGAAACTGTTTCCCTCAAACGAAATGACTCGACCCGAACATATTTCGTTGGGCACCCTCACACGATGTGATACAGCATGCCTAACTAAATGAAGGAAAAAGGGAGAAAATAGAAAACGAGCTTCCTGAACATGCACAAGGCACCTCGGTGGTCACAACTTAGCAAATTTGATATGGTCGCCCTCAAACGAAATGACCCGACCTGAACGTGTTTCGTCAAGCGCTCTTACACGACGTGCCCAACTGAACGAAGGCACAAGGGAGAAAATGGAAAATGGGCCACCCGAACATGCACAAGGAACTCCAGCAGTGACAACATATAAAATTTGATATGGCCACCCTCAAACGAAATGACCCAACCTGAAAGTGTTTCGTCGGGCGCCCTCACATGAAATGATACATAATGCCAAATAATCAAAGGCACAACAGAGCAAACGAAAAACGGGCCGCCTCAACATCCACAAGGCACCCACGTGGTCACAACTTAGGAAATTTGATACGGCTGCCCTCAACCGAAACGACCAGACCCAAATGCGTTTCCTCGGGCTTCCTCACACGACATGACACGACATGCCTCATAGAACAAAGATACAAGGAGAAAAAAGAAAAAGGGCCAACCGAAAGTGCACAAGGCACTCGGGCATTCATAACTTAGCAAATTTGATACAGTCGCCCTCAAATGAAATGACCCGACCTGAATACGTTTTGTTGGGCACCCTATTTAATATCCCAAAATGGGACTACTGAACAATGCATGCTAAAATAACGCAGTTTTTAAAAATAGGTGGAATGAAAGATATATAAAACTCATGGATCCCTTAGATCTCATATTATAATGACTATATCTGAAAGGAAATTAGAAACAATTCACTATTTCATAGTTAAACAGGCCTCCCATGCCAAAACTAGCTCAAAATCATGTAAAAATAGGGACTGCAACCATGTACAAAAGCTAGAATACCATGAAAGAATTATTTGATTACCTCTGCAATAGCATTAGGTTGTACATAATATCTAGAGCAAGTATGTGGACAAAAATTTAGATCTACAGCAGATCCATGCACTATACAAGCTCTTTTATCAATCCCCCTTGGGGTTTTTAGCAATACACCATGTACAAAAAGTAGATATGAGTTTTAAGTCTACAGATCTATGGAAATATTTAGATCTGTAAAGTGGATCTAATCTAATATAAACAATAAATGATATCCTTCAATAGATCTCCAAAGTCAAGGGCAGATCCCCAACACTCAGCAAATCACCTCTCCAAATGGTGCACTGAATCACCCTGCAGTAGCTCCTTCAGAAATAATGCATATTTGGACTCTCTCTATGCTGTAGGGGATAAAATGATGTTGGCCTACAACCAAGATATGAAAATATAGCTCAAAACCTTCAATATTTTCCTCCCAATGGATTAGAAGACTTCTCCACTAAAAACAAGTATTGAGATGGCCCAGATCTAAAGATCTAGCCTCCACTTGCTACATATTTCTGAAATAGTCAAAACCTCAACAGGATCTGTGCTGTCAAAGGAAGATGAAGCTTGGCCTCAAGCTAGATAGTGGAAAATATGGTACAAGGCTCCTCCAAGAGCTACTCAATGGAAGAGAAGGAATTCCTAAATAAGAAGGCCTTGTGCTAAACAACACTCTATCTCAGCTAAACAAATAGAGAAAGAAGTGTGTCTAAACAGACCATGCAATCAAAAAATCATAATCATAAGCTAATCCTATATGGCTGCCATCCTCTGCCTTATAAACAATCTAAGCCTTCTCACCTTTGATCCCACTCATTAGGTTTTCCATCTTCATGCAATGAATCTCCCTCCAAAACTGCAATGTCCCTTCATCAATACCATTCCTCCATAACAGCATTGATGGACTTGGTTAATATTGACTGGATCTCCATGCAATGTCTTCTTCCACACACAAGGTGGCTTTATTCCAGCTATCTAAATAGATATATATTCCCACTAGGTTCTCTTCATTAATGTTTCACATCCTCCACATTTTCTTAGTTGACTTGGTCAAACCTTGACATTGTCCACATGCATTAAGCTCTTGTTTACACATGAAGGTGGTTTATCCAGTTACAAATATGATCCCTCTCCCATTTAAGAGGGATTTTATTGCTAATAAAGTCATTTATGGACCTCCCTACCCATTTTATTCCTCTATCTAAGAGCAAACAGAGTTTTAATATTCCCTTAGCTACATGCTAAGTTAGGAATATTACAGTCCTCCCCCCAAAAATGTCTCTTGTCCTCAAGAAATTGCAAGGATATAACTGAAGAGCCTCCCCTCTTCTTTTTGTAGTATCTTCAAGTGATATACTCCTCCAAATAACAATATGCATTTTCAACAATATGCCGTCAATTTTTTCCTCCCATGTGTAAAAGCATTTCTTTGGTAAAAATTCCAAATGGCTCTCATCAGGAAAAAATAGGGCATACATGGAAACAACAATATGTGATCTAGAGGCCTTCTTGAGGCATGGAATCAGAAATATATTGGGAATCATCATCCCCATTTTAAGTCTCCATCCCCAAGCTATCATCCACAAAAATTGAGTCACCTCCCAAAATGGTAACTCATGAAACATCTCCTTCGCCTTAAGCTCTTGCAAAGAAGGTGGGCTACATGACTGAATTTGTGGGACTAGAATTTCCATCCCACACTTATTCTCTCTCCACTTATGATATGTATGGGGCTGCTACTAATCTTGGGCTGAAATATCACGGTCCTCAAGAATGACCCAAGTCACCCCACCAAACAAAACATCCATGTAGTGCCTCCCCAAAGAACTCAATCTCTCCAAATGGTTCCTCCCATATGAAGACAAGAGGTGTAGTATTGAAATCATGGTTTGCCCATTTTTTCTCCTGAAACATGCATCATATGAAGTATGGAGGATCATACTCCCAATGGGAACCATCAAATCTTGTGCCACTCCCCCAATAGAGCTTCCCATAATCATAATAACATCATCAATATATGGAAACATAAACAAATGAAATCAAGTTGTCATATGACAACCAGGAGGTGGAACATAGTTCCATGTATGGAACCAATGCAGGGCATACCTTGCCTGCCTCAAAAAACAGTGTAACAAGTGTCCTTTCAGCCACTTGTTTTCTTCCACAATCATCCTACAATATATAACATGAAAATACAACTTGGTGCCAATGGTGCACACCAAAAATCATGTGGCATTCCCCTACAAACCACAAATAGAATGGCCAACATCAATACTGCAAGTGGCCTCAAGTACAACCCAATACAATATACAAGAATTAAAGACCCTCCTTGGTACAATATGCTGCTCATAAAGATAAAGGAGTACAAATCATAAAGCACAAATATACATCCTCTATCATGTACTTTGGTCATTGAGCTGAAATGGCTCAATGAAAATTTCTCCCTCACTCCAATTCAGTAGGGAAGTGGTTGTGCAAACCTCTCCATCATCATCTGGGCTATACATCTCTCCATATTTTGATATACATCCTATTGGATGCCCTCCCAAGTGAACGCCTCCATTAAGGAATGGTATGCATAAAAATGCATGGAAAGAAAGCCCACCAGTGCTGCATGTAGATCTCTCTTCTTATGCTTGAAAATCCAAGTCAAGAAGATCATATCATGGAAATAGATGTATCCATCCATTACTCTATCACACTCATCTCCTACATGCCTCCATAGTGCATCATATATGAAGTGATCTTGGGAACACTCCATCAAAAAACCCAAGCTCCCAAGTGACAACATTGTTGGCCTATGTAAATAGGCTCCTACCAACTCATAGCTTCCTCCTTTGACAACCCTCATGTGAAAGCCACCATCAAACATAATGTTGCTATATGTGAGAGATCCTATCCAAAGTGGAAGTACCTCGTCATTCTCCAAGGTTAAAGAGTAGCCCATTTGCCCCATGATAGTGCCATCTCCTACTCTTGCAACATCATGCAAAGTATGGAACAATATCAACCCATACTCTCTCAATAACAACCAAAGCAACAATAGATCTAGTTTCCTCCCCACACCAACATCATCAAAATCATGGAGAAATTACATCATAGTTGATATGAAAGATATCACATCATCCCAATACATAAAAACTCCTTGCTGACATGTGATGTAAGTGCCATGCCAAGATCCATCCATCCACATACCCTTTGAAATAGAATGTGTCATGGGATGAACACGCTCTTTCAAGAGTAACCAACACAGTTTTTCATCCTTATGTCCCAGTTCATAGATCTGCAAGTGGTTTCTCAACTTCTTTCTCATCAAAATCACCCATAAAACCCATGATGAGTGTCTATCATCATGTCTATAAGTGGTATTCCTCCAATGGAGAATACCATCCTCCCAAATCAGAATTTTGTCTTTTCACTTCATGGGGTTTAGAAATGTAATCTTCTGAAGATCTCCAAATGAAGACCACTCATCAATGACCCAGTTGACCCCATAAGGATCCAAATATATGGTAGGAAAAAACCTCCCATCATGATGTGTAGGGCTCATCAAGAAGTAACCAACACAAACATGAGATATGTTATCCATCCTAAGATGTCATGCATCATCTATATGCTCCCCTTTTGTTATACATATGGGAATGTCATTGGAATGTTCCAACAACGGTTGGGCCCCCAAATCCTCACTGATGCTAGATGACAGAGCTGTTGATCTCCATGATGGTGCAATTGCTGCCTCAAAATCAGATCCAATGCTAAACACATATTTTTGCAATGTATTTCTTAAGACAATATTCATCCCATCCTTCAAGAAACTACCTTACAACCTCAAAGGTTGTATGCATCTCACCAATGATACCTTAGGATGACTGTTTGTTTCTTCCTTGAGTAAATCAAGGTTGCTCAACGCAGTGAAAGTTTACTGCTCCAAATCAGAAATATATTTTGTCCCTTGGTCATGCAATGGTACATTCCCACCTTCCTCTTCATGTTGCTTTGAAATAACAGGAAATGAAAACATGTGCATACCTTGGTATAATAGGGGAAAATATTGTATTACTACAATGGTTCCTTCTTCCGGTGAGATGGATTCTCCAACTAATGATGATGATGGCTACTCCTCTATGGCTTCATCAGTGCTGGTACTAATCTCTTATTCTTCATGCATCTCCAGAATGGTGCATGTGACTCTTGATATTAAAAGATCAAGATCATCTTGCAAAGGTGCAAGTGGCCTTCCTCCTAAAACAAGTGCCCCTGCAGAAAATGGTGGTGAAGGATTCTTCCCTTCTTATTTCTTCTTGTCAATCTTCTTGATCAACCTTTGATTAAATTCTGCATATGCAATCACTTTTTCTTGACTCAAATGGCTGAACCACCAATTTTGTACTTCACCTTGAAGGTGCAACGCTGCAATCTTAACATCTTCCTTCTCTACTACTGGATGTAGCAGGAAAAATGTGTCCAACTTCATTCCCCAAGACTTTTCTATGCATGAGGATGACCCATCAAAGGTAGAAAATAGAAATCTATTTCCATTCATTCTTCTATTTCTGTAAGGTCTCCTTTCTTCTTTGAGATGAATAAACTCTAGAAGAGTTAGATTCTTCTTGATAACTCTAGGTTGAGACTTATATTCTGCAAGATATTCACTTAGAATCTCATGATCTAAGTATTATTCACTTCTATGCCTCTTATCTTTCAAATAAAAGGACATAGTACGTTTCTTTTGAGCTTTATACAATACCAGATCTTCTTTTTGCTAATAGGAAGTAGATGGACCTTCCTCATCTTGAAACCCTAACTTGGCTTCACTTCTTCTTTGTTTGAACTCCTTGGTGAGGTCCTTCTTAGATCTAAAAATAGATGAGAGTAAACTCAATCATTCCATTATTTTGATCTTTGTCTCGAAACTCACAGGTTGAGCCAAAGATCATGCTCTGATACCACTGTAGTATCCCTTATGGGACTGCTCAGGAATGCATGCGAAAATAACGCAATTTCAGAAATAGGAGAAATGAAATTTAGATACAACTCATGTATCCATTAGATCTGATATTATAATGACTAAATTTGAAAGGAAATCAGAAACAATTCACTATTGCATAGTTAAGCAGGCCTCCCATGCCAAAACTAGCTCAAAATCATGTAAAAATAGGGACTGCAACCATGTATGAAAGCTCGAATACCAGACAACGTTATTTTATTACCTCTGCAATAGAAGTAGGTTGTACATCAGATCTAGATCAAGTATGTGGACAAAAATTTAGATCTACAACAGATCCATGCACTATACAAGCTCTTTTATCAATCCCCCTTGGGGTTTTCAGCAATACACCATGTACAAAAAGTAGATCTGAGTTTTAAGACTGCAGATATATGGAAATATTTAGATCTGTAGAGTGAATATGATGTGATATAAACAAGAAATTATCTCCTCCAAAATATATCCAAAGTGAAGGGTAGATCCCCAACACTCAGCAAATCACCTCTCCAAATGGTGCACTGAATCACCCTGCATCAACTCCTTCAGAAATAACACAGATCTGGACTGTCTCTGCGCTATAGGGGATATAATTATGTTGGAATACAACCAAGATATGAAAATATAGCTCACAATCTTCAATATTTTCCTCCCAGTGGTTTAGAATACTTCTCCATTGAAAACAAGTATTGAGATGGCCTAGATATGAAGATCTAGCCTCCACTTGCTTCAACTTTCTGAAACAGTCAAACCCTCAATAGGATCTGCACTGTCAAAGGAAGATAAAGCTTGGACTCAAGCTAGATAGTGTAAAATATGGTACAAGGCTCCTCCAAGAACTACTCAATGGAAGAGAAGTTATTCCTAAACATGAAGACCTTGTGCTAAACAATACTCTATCTTAGCTAAAAGGCTAGAGAAAGAAGTGTGTCTAAAAAAACCATACAATTACAAAATCATAATCATAATCTAACCCCATATGGCTTCCTTCCTCCTCCTTATAAAAAATGTGATCCTTCTCACCTTTGATCCCACTCATTAGGGTTTCCATCTTCATGCAATGAATCTCCCTCCAAAACTGTGTTGTCCCTTCATCAGTACCATTCCCCCATAACAACACTAATGGACTTGGTCAATGTTGACTGGATCTTCATGCAATGTATTCTTCCACACACAAGGTGGCTTTATTCCAACTATCTAAATAGATCTATATTCCCACTGGGTTCTCTTCATTAATGTTTCACATCCTCCACATTTTCTTAGTTGACTTGGTCAAGCCTTGACTTTGTCCACATGCATTAAGCTCTTGTTCACACATGAAGGTGGTTTATCCAGTTATGAATATGATTCCTTTCCAATTTAAGAGGGATTTTATTTCTAATAAAGATATTTATGGGCCTCCCTACCCATTGAATTCCTCTATCTAAGAGAAAAACAAATTTTTAATATTCCCTTAGTTGCATGCTAAGTTAGGAATATTACACCCTCACATGGCATGACATGGCATGCCTGACTGAACAAAGGCATAAGGGAGGAAATGGTAAACAGACCAAACGAATGTGCACAAGACACCTGGGCAATCACATCTTAGCAAATTTGATACATCCACCCTCAAAATAAATGAGCCAACCCAAACACGTTTCGTCAGGCACCCTCACATGAAGCAAAATGTCGCGCCAAACCGATCGAAGGCACAAGGGAGAAAATGGAAAATGGGCCACCCAAATTTGCACAAGGCACTCGGGTGGTCACAACTTATAAAATTTTATATGGTCACCCTTAAACGAAATGACCTGACCTGAATGCACTTCGTTGAGTGCCCTCAAACGACGCAACATGACGCACCTGACCGAATGAAGGCATAGGGAGAAAATGGAAAACAAGACGCATGAACTTGCTCAAGGCACCTGTGCGATCACAACTTAGAAAATTTGATATGACCTCCCTCAAATGAAATGAACCGACCTGAATTCATTTTTTTTGGTGCCCTCATACGCCACGACATAGAGAGCCCGACTGAACGAAGGCACAAGGGAGAAAACCGCAAACGTGCCGCACAAATGTGCAGAAGGCACCCGAGCTTTCAAAACTTAGAAATTTTGATACGGCTACCCTCAAATGAAATGACTTGACTAGAAAAAAAAATTTCGAGCACCCTCACACAGCATGACATGGCGCACCTGACCAAACAAAGGCATAAGTTAGCAAACGGCAAACGGGTCACCTTAACGTACACAAGGCACCTGGGTGGTCACAACTTAGCAAATTTGATATGGCCACCCTCAAACGAAATGCCCTGACCCGAACGAATTTCATCAAGCACCCTCACATGGTATATTACTATGCGCCCAACCAAATGAAGGCACAAGGGAGAAAACGACAAATGGACCACTCGAACGTGCATAAGGCACCTGGGCGGTCACAACTCAACAAATTTGATACGGTCACCCTCAAACGAAACGACCCGACCCAAACACATTTTTTCAGGTGCCTTTATAGGGCATGACACGACGCCCCTAAAAGAATGAAGACACAAGGGAGAAAATGACAAACGATCTACCCGATCGTGCACAAGGCATTCAGGCGGTCACAACTTATGTAATATTCCCAAATGTGGAATGCAACAATACATGCACTAAAAATGCATTTTTCATAAATTTATGCTATAATGATTAATAAAATCCCATGTATCCATTGGTTTATACATTATGTCAACCAAATAAAAAATTATATCAGAAACAAATCCAGATAGATGAGTTAAACAAGCCTCCCATGTCCAGAATAGCTCAAAAAGACTGCAACCCCAAGACTATAGCTACACAGAAATACTGCGACAAGTTAAAGTGAAGTCTAATGAGGGTTTATTCTCTAGAATTATAGAGACAAATGTATCTTCTGATATATTTATCAATAGTGCTAAAAAACTGAGATCTATTATCCTTTACACAAATCCAAGATAACCCGGGAAGGGTTTCTGGAAATATACCCAAATACAAATGGTGATCTACAACCCTAGGACTAAAGAGTCACTAAAAATTGAAGCTCATGAGATAGAAGGATGAAATAATGTAGATCTGATTTAGATCTCCTCAAAGGTATCCTCCAATGAAAGGTTAAACCCTTATACCCTAGGAAAACACTCTAAAAGAGCCACAAGACCCTCTCCTGAAGCTGCCCTCCAAAATAACACAATTCTAGACTAAAATTGTGTTGTAAATGATGGAATTAGGTTGGCCTAGGGTGAAAGATCTCAAATGTGCTCAGAATCCCTCCTTTCTGATTTCCCAAGACAATGAATCATTCCTTCTATAAAAAACAAGCTCTGAAAGTGGGTTTCTCAACCCTCCACTGCAACACCCTGCGACACAACACAATATTCTATAGAAACCACATTGTAGATGAAGACTGAAGCTTGGATAGAATGAGAGATATGTGGAAATGATAGATCAATACTCTCCTGAGAGGCCTCTCAAGGAAAGAGGTGGAATTCCTGAACAGGAACACCCTGTGCTAAACAACACCAGTAGTCTTAGCTAAACAGCTAAAGAGAGAAAAAGTCTAAACAGACATATCAAAATAATATTCATAAGATAACCCCATATGGATGCCATCCTCTTTCTTATAAATAATGTGAGCCTTCTCACCTTGGGTCCCACTCATTATGGTTTCCATCATCACACAACCAATCTCGCTCCAAAACTGCGTTGTCCCACCATTAATGCCACTACTCCATAACAATGCTCTTTGATTTGGTCCAAGTTGACCTGTTCAACTTGCTATAGCCCCTTTTCACACCTAAGTGCCTTCAATCCATATTTTATGCAACTATCTCAACTAATCAACATTCATACTGGGTTGTCTCTATTGATAATTCATTCCGTTCATCCAGCTTTATTGACTTGGTCAAACTTAACCTTGTCCACATCCATTAGCCCCTATTCATACATGAGGGTACTGTATCAAGCTATGAATATGACCCCTTTTCACATTAAGAGGGATTTAATGCCTACTAAAGAGATTTATAGGCCTCCTCACCCATTTATTCATCTAACTACATGTCAAGAGAAAAATTAATATTCCAATTAGCTGCACGCTAATTCAGGAATATTACAGTTCTCCCCTCCCAAATGTTTCTTGTACTCAAGAAAATGCAAGGATAGAATTGAAGAGCCTCCTCTCCTCCAGTAGCATCCTCATATGATAAACTCATTCAAGGAACAAGATGATATCTCATCAATACATATCCATGTTGCCCCTCCCACATATGCAAGTTATCCTTTGGTGACCATCCCAAATAGTTATCATCATGTAGAAGTAAATCACCCATGGAGGAAAAAATGTGTTGTATAGAGGCATTCTTGAGGCATGGAATATGATATATGTTGGGAACTATCATACCCATGTGAATCGTCCATCCCCAAGCTATCATCCATACAAAATGAGCCACCCTCCAAAATGGTAACACATGAAAATTCTCCTCCACCTGTGGCTCCTGAAATGTAGGTGGGCTACATAACTGAACATGGTAGAAAAAATATCCTACCCCATGTTATCTCTCTCTCCACTTATGATAAGTGTAGAGTAACTGCTGACTTTGGGCTGCAATAATGTTTCCCTCAAGATGCAAAAAGAAGACTGGATCTCCCAAGATCCTCTCCCTAAAGTCATGAATCTTGCTGGCCCAAAGCATCCCATACAAAGTGAATGGTACATCATCACCATGTGGCATCCAAATCAGAAAAATTCTGAAGGTTATGTGAAATTTTGGATGATACCAATGGTTTCTCCAATGGATACAATGTAGTTTTACCAACTGTTGTTTTGGAACATCATGTGGCAAGTTGTCTCCCAACAAGTTGCTAGTTGTGCAAGTTAGCTCATCTACTATGAGGTAGTAAATGGCATTATATATCAGCTGAACATAGGAATAATACCACACTTCCTGAAGTTCATGCAAAGGAAAGTTATCTCCATCACAAATGTTGGTCCTAAAATGACCATGGAACCCAAAGATAATCTTGCCCTCTTGTGGAGCAATGCACTGTACATATATGGTGAGAGGATGCAAATACTTTATGAAATGATTAATAAGTACAGAAATACATTTCTTACCATGCACAGTGAGTAGGCTGAAAGTGAGGTCCATATATGAACCCTCCCGAGAGAATCTCCTCATAAAGATCTAAAAAATGAAGGAATGCATACTCCTCTTGGAACACTCCATCGATAAATTCATACTCCTAAATGGCAACGTTGTTGGCCTTAGTAATAAGATTCTTATCACTCCATGACTCCCTTCTTTGACATGAAATATGCTAAATTCATCCACCATCATGCTGCTATGTGCGGAAATCTCCTTCCTATGTCGAAGTATCTCCTTATCCTCCAATGTTGAAGGGTAGCCTTTTTTCACTTTGATTGTGCCATCCCTTTTTCCTGAAACATGTTGCAAAGTATGCAAAAAATATAGCCCATACTCTCCCAAGAGTAGCCAAAGAAACAATAATTCTTGTTGTCTCCTCACACCTCCATCATACAAATTCTAATATTCCTAAATTAGAATGCAACTAATAGGGATATTATTTTTTCTTTAAAAATCTGTTTAGATGAATAAATGTACAAATGAGGTTAATCAAACTCCTAATGAAGAATAAATCAATGCCAAATATGAAAAATGATAAATCTTGGCTATGTAAATGAGAACCCTTATGTGTGAAAGGGGCTAATCATCTTGACTGGGTCAACTTTGACTAGATCTATAACGCTGTATTGGAGGAGTGCTCATGAATGAGGCACAACTTAATTCTAGTTGAAGATCTCTTGTGTGAAAAGGATGAGTCCATTGAAAGTGGTTTAGGGTTTTTCACACTCTCATATTATAAAAGGAAGGGGAAGGCAGCATGAGGATGTTTCTCATCATATGATATTTGATATATTATCTCTTTAGACCATATAACTTTCCTAGTTGTTTAGCCTAGATTGTAAATGATGTTTAGCATTGGAATTTCCTATTTAAGAGTTCCTCCTCTTCCCATTGAGTAGCTCTTGGGAGAGATTGTATTGCAAGGTATAATATCTGGCCTGAAGGCCAAGCTTCTCCTTTCAATTACAACTTAGATCTTGTTGAGGGTTTGGTTGTCTTTGCAAGCTACAGCAAGTGGAGATTAGAACTCTTCAAATCTAAGACATTTCAATGCTCTTTTTTGGTGGAGGAGTCATCTGCTCTATTGGAGGAAGTGTATTGGAGTGCATGAGCTTTAGTTGTTGATCCTGGCATGTGGCCATTAGCCATATATCCCCTACATCATGGCTTCTACCCTAGATCTACGTTATTCTTGTAGGTGGTGTTGCAGGGATTTTGGGTGCACCATTTGGAGAGTTTGTTTCTAAGTGTTGGGGATTTTCGCTTCACTTTGAGATATATTGGAGGATATCTAAAAAATTTACTTTTAAAATCTGATATGGATATTCTGAATACTTCAGAATTTCTGAATCATCCCGCAGATCTGCATTCTTCGATCTCATATCTACTACTTCTGCTTGGTCTAAACCCCAAAATTCCAAGGGGATCTGAAAGAGGATCCTTTCTAGTGCATGGGTCTGATATGGATCTGAATTTTTAAGCATAGATATACTCTAGATCTGAAATTTATCCTAAAATAGTTTGCATCCTAATAAAATAATGCTTTCAAGGTAGTTTCAATCATTTATATGGTTGCAACCCCTCTTTTGAGGGCATTTCTTCTGTATTTGTCTTGTATTTTCAGCTATGCATATCATGTACTTAATTATACAACTATCTTGTTGTTGTAAATAATTTTGAAGGATATTTTATTGGCCTCTTACTCCTTATATTCTTAAACTGCGTTATTTTCTGAGCACTATTGCTGCAATCCCTTGTTGGGCAGTTTTCAAGCCTTACTAGGTGTGGGAGATATTTTTAACCCACCTATTTTGATTTGTTTCTGATATGCTCTTGTATTTAGGTCTTAGATACTTAGATATAAGGTATCTAAGGGCTGATTTCATATTCTATAGTAGCCATTCATGGAAAAAAAAAATTCCAATCACGCCTTGCTAGCAATTCCCATTTTGGGATATTACAGTGGTATCAAAGTAGCTATCTTGGCACAACCTATGCTTTTCTTTTTGGAAAGCCAATATGTCTTTTAATGGAGACAAAAGACCAATGAAGAAATTTGGTTACATTGAAGACACAAAAGAATAGGGAAAGGTCCCTTTTACTGGAGGTTTGCTGAGAGAAGTGTTCTCTAAAACTCTTTCTCAAGATTTGGAGGAACTAAAAGAAGAAATACGGGGAATGAAGAATGAAGGACAAGCAGATCTTTTGAGAATACCTTCACCTGAAGGAAGCCCCACTACTTCATATGATGGGTGTGAGAATTCAGCCACATCATCAGATTTACAACGCTCTATTAGCCACATTTTCAATAAGAAGAGGAAGGAGAAAGGAGATATGCCAAAGAGGGAGACTCTTGGTGATTATTTTCAGGAGTATGAGGCTCAATCAAAGGATTTCAAGGATCACTTGAATTTCCAAGGTTTTTTAAATATCAAGGAGGAAGGAAGAAGCAAGCATCATGGTGTGATTATATTCTTCTTATCTACTTTTGATGGATCACCTAAATGTCCAGCTAGGGCTTGGGTGAAGGAGCTAGACACCTATTTGCAGCAACATCAAGTCTCAGAAAAGGAAGCCATCAAAGTAGAAGTGATACATCTTGAGAGTAAGGCTTATGCTTGATGGTTGTTTGAGTCTTTTTCCTTAAAGAATGAAAATACATCCACCTATGCAAGATTCATTAAGAGAATAGTGCAAAGGTTTGATGGGGTGTCTTATGAAACACCTTCTGTGGAGTCTACCAAACCAAATCAAACAAAACTTTTGCATGCATTGGAAGGGTCCTTAAATTAACCTCCATTTCAGAAGCCCATTGAGGAGGATGTGAAAATGTATGATGTTTTTCCAAGGGCAAAGCTCCCATTGCATGAAGATCTTTCTCTTCAAGAGGAAGACATGGAGATTCCTCCTTCAAAATAAGACCAAGATCTAAGGTCTCTTATTGATGATGAGGCATTCTCAACTATCGAAGAGAAGGCTGAAGATGATAATGTAGTCATGAAAAGAGCACATCTAGGACCTTATGAAGAGGAATATGGAGCACTTGCTCCAAGGAGAGAAAATTTTTCACTCTTGGAGGGAGTTCCAAATAATCTCACATATGGATATTGTGGCACAATCCATGTGCATCATGTGCCATCACCATCAAATGGTGAGATATTGAAGATAGTAGAAGGAAAAGAGGAGGGAAAACATCACATGATGAGGAGCATATATCCCTATTTGTTTCAGAAGTTTGATGCACAAATAAGGCAAGGGGATCTATGCAAATAAGGCAAGGAAAAATCTATCCACACACATACACATCCTGCTCTATGCCTTGATGTCTCCTTACATGGAGGAATTCCACTAGGAAGACCTCCTGATGGGAGGAAAAATGAAGTGTTCTCTCAACTATGGGTAGCATATGCTTACTTGGCTAAGGAGGGAGCTTTGGGAGAAACTAGCACAACGAAAAGAATCTTTCATGGATTGAAAAGAGAGATCAACAATTTTCTGAATTGGACATTTCTATCTCCCTCTCAGTTATTTGTGCTGGAAAAAGAGAATTCAGAAGTCTGTGATGGCATGGATATGATTCCATATGGAAACTCCATATCTCTTGGGTAGCCAATGATATTTTCATTCACAAAGGAGGTTTCTGAACATGAAAAGAGGATATCAACACTCTTGCATGCATGGGATACATTGAGGAGGTTTTGGAAGACAAGGACTTTCCAAGGGGATGTTGACTTCCATATACTTCAATCTTGTCTTGAGAAATATCAGCTGCAAAGGAGGTAGCAAAATGAAGTTGATATTACTCCAACATGTGACTTTGACATCAAACATGTCAAGGAGGAGAGCCATGCTGTGATAGGGGCTGCATTTCAAATTTCTACAGCGCTCTCAATATTGGGGAGCCTAGATCCAAATTGGGATTCCTAACTTTTGATGGAATACTCAAGGACCTTTTCACATGTAAGTTTCTTGATGGGAAAATGATATATGGGAGGTATAAAGAAGTTGAGGGAGCCATTTATTCCCATGATCAGATCTATTTGGCTAGAGACTCCAATCTTAAGGAGAAACTACTTAATGCATCCTATGATATCCCGCTTTCAAAACCCACTGGTTTCATTAAAGAATATCATACTATATTAGATGGATTCATGTGGGATAACTTCAAAGAGGATGTGCACTCTCATATGGGGAAGTGCATGGATCATTTGCTGGTTGAGGAGGAACATAACTCTTGGGAAGAGTTATCATTACTACCTCCTCATTCATTCAGTGTGAGAGGGAGCTCATCCATGAGCTACCTTGATGATTTGAAACAAGTGTATGATAAAAATTGCTAAACCTCATGATGTATTTATTATATACTTGCATTTCCTTAACACTCATGTGTAGATCTTAACTCCAAGAGGGGGCACCTTTTCTTATGGGCTTCATGAGCCACTTTGGTCCATGAACAATGGTGATGTTGGTCATTCCTTGGGAGATCTTGGAGAGATGATGTACTCTTCATGGTGTGCTTCATTAACACCCACTATCATACACCTTCTTCAAGCATGCAAGAAGGATGGGGCAACAAACAAGTGTTGGGGAAAACACTTGTCATATCATACTCTATGGCAGTTAGGAGTAAAACTGCGCTGGTTGCACATGAGGGACCATTTTCTTTCTCCTTTCTTGCATATGGCAGCTAGCATAACCTTAATTATGATCCCATATGATGAATATGTTCTTACCTTTGTTGGGGATATGGTTGGAGGAGAGACACATATGTTGGATGTGTCCTTGGTGAAATAAATTTCCTACATTTTCTGCACTACATGTTCTAAGGGGAGCATGGGAAACTATATGGCCACTATAGTAGATTAATTGTCTCTTTATGATGTGGACTATATGATTTATTGGAGCACTTGGAGCATGCCTCTCATGAGAAAATGGGAGGAGCTTTACTATGAATTACCAAGTTGTGAGGCAATTCATTTCATTTGGATGATAGCATGGAGGGGGGAGTACTTCATTGATGATGAAATACCCCATGTTTGTCATCAATTCTATGTTGAGGAGGCCATTGATCAACAAGGAGGTTTCCATATAGATCTTCCTTCATTTCATGATGAGAGCCATTTGGTTTATCTACCAAAGGCCAACTTTCACACTTGGGAGTAACCATTGGGAGACAAAATTATTACAAAAAATCTAAAGCAATGGTGGAGACTGTTGAAGAAGGAGGCCGCAAGAAGAAGAGGGGAGATTTTGCAGCACCCTTGCAGTAGCTTGAGGACAAGAAAAATTTGGGAGGGGAAGACTGTAATATTATTGAATTAGCATGAAACTAATAGGGATATTATTTTTTCTTTAAAAATCTGTTTAGATGAATAAATGTACAAAAGAGGTTCATCAAACTGCTAATGAAGAATAAATCAATGAAAAATATGAGAAAGGATAAATCTTGGCTATGTAAATGAGCACCCTTATGTGTGAAAGGGGCTAATCATCTTGACTGGGTCAACTTTGACTAGATCTACAACACTATATTTCAGTGCGTATCAATGAGGCACAACGTAATTCTTGTTGAAGGTCTCTTGTGTGAAAAGGATGAGTCCATTGAAAGTGGTTTATGGTTTTGCACACTCTCATCCTATAAAAGGAAGGGGAAGGCAGCATGAGGAGGTTGTTCATCATATGATATCTGATATATTTTCTATTTAGACCATATAGCTTTCTTTGCTATTTAGTCTAGCTTGCAAATGTTGTTTATCATTGGAATTTCCTATTTAGGAGTTCCTCCTCTTCCCATTGAGTAGCTCTTGGGAGAGATTGTATTGCAAGGTACAATATCTAGCTTGAAGGCCAAGTTTATCCTTTCAATTACAACTCAAATCCTGTTGAGGGTTCGGTTGTCTTTGCAAGATGCAGCAAGTGGAGATTAGAGCTCTTCATATCTAAGACATTTCAATGCTCTTTTTCAGTGGAGGAGTCCTATGCTCTATTGGAGGAAGTGTACTGGAGAGCTTGAGCTTCATTTCTTGATAGTGGCATGTGGTCATTAGCTATCTATCCCCTACAGTATAGTTTATACCCCAGATCTACATTATTATTGTAGGTGGTGTTGCAGGGAGTTTGAGTGCACCATTTTGAGATCTGGTTTCCAAGTGTTGGGGATCTTCCCTTCACTTTGAGATCTATTGGAGGAGATATACACATTTTACTTTTCAGATATGATCTGGATATTCTGAATACTTCAAAATTTATGAATCATCCTGCAGATATGGATTCTTAGATCTCAGATTTACTGCTTATGCTTTGTGTAAACCCCAAAATTCCAAGGGGATCTGAAAGAGGAGCCTTTCTAGTGCATGGATCTAATACGGATCTAAATTTTTATACACATATCTACTCTAAATCTGAAATCTAACCAATAATAGTTTGCAGCCTAATAAAATAACACTGTCAAGGCAGTTTCAGTCATTTATATGGTTGCAGCCCTTCTTTTGAGGGCATTTCTTCTGTATTTGTCTTGTATTTTCAGCTATGCATCTCATGGTCTTCATTATACAACTATATTGCTGTTGTAAATAATTTTGAAGGATATTTTATTAACCTCCTACTCTTTCTCTTCTAAAATTGTGTTATTTTCTGAGCAGTATTTCTGCAATCTCTTGTTGGATAGTTTTCAAACCTTACTAGGTGTGGGAGATCTATTTAACTCACCTAGTTTGATTTTTTTCTGATCTCCTCTTGTATTTAGGTCTTATATACTTAGATATAAGGGATCCAAGGGTTGATTTCATATTCTATAGCATCCATTCATGGAAAATGCATTTTCCAGTCATGCCTTGCTAGCACTTCGCATTTTGGGACATTATAGAAATCATGAGATAAAAACATGATGATTGATATGAATAATGCCATATCAACATAATGCTCCCAAATTCCTTACTGCCATATGATGCAATTTCCATGCCAAGTTTCATCCATCAACATACCCTTAGAAGAATGATATGTCACATGATGGAAAAAATCTTTCAAGAGTAGCCAACACAGCCATGCCTCCTATTAACCTGTGTCATAGATATGTAGGTGACTCACCAACCTCTTAGTCACCATCCACACCCATTCATCAAAATGTGGGTGTCATGTACTATGCTCCATATTAGTTCTCCTCAAATGGAGAATACCATCCTTCCACAGAGTGAAGGCACAAGGGAGAAAACGACAAACGATCTGCCCAAACGTGCACAAGGCATTCAGGCGGTCACAACTTATGTAATATTCCCAAATGTGGAATGCAACAATACATGCACTAAAAATTCATTTTTCATAAATTTATCATATAATGATTAACAAAATCCCATGCATCCATTGGTTTATACATTATGGCAACGAAATACAAAATGATATCATAAAAAAATCTAGATAGATGAGTTAAACAAGCCTCCCATGTCCAGAATAGCTCAAAAAGACTGCAACCCCAAGACTATAGCTACACAGAAATAGTGCAACAAGTGACAATGAATTCTAATGAAATTTTATTTTATAGAATTATAGAGACAAATGTATCTTCTGATATATTTATCAATAGTGCTAAAAAACGTGGATCTATTCTCCTTTACACAAATCCAAGATAACCCGGGAAGGGTTTCTGGAAATATACCGAAATACAAATGGTGATCTACAACCCTAGGACTGAAGAGTCACTGTAAAATTAAGCTCATGAGATAGAAGGATGAAATAATGTAGATCTGATGTAGATCTCCTCAAAGGTATCCTCCAATGAAAGGTTAAACCCTTCAACCATAGGAAAACACTCTAAAAGAGCCACAAGACCCTCTCCTGAAGCTGCCCTCCAAAATAACACAATTCTAGACTAAAATTGTATTGTAAATGATGGAATTATGTTGGCCTAGGGTGAAAAATCTCAAATGTTCTCATTATCCCTCCTTTCTGATTTTCCAAGACAAATAATCATTCCTTCTATGAAAAACAAGCTCTGAAAGTGGGTTTCTCAACCCTCCACTGCAACACCCTGCGACATAACACAATATTCTATAGAAACCACATTGTAGATGAAGACTGAAGCTTGGATAGAATGTGAGATATGTGTAAATGATAGATCAATACTCTCCTGAGAGGCCTCTCAAGGAAAGAGGTGGAATTCCTGAATAGGAACACCCTATGCTAAACAACACCAGCAGTCTTAGCTAAACAGCTAAAGAGAGAAAAAGTCTAAAAATACATATCAAAATAATATTCATAAGATAAATCCATATGGATGCCATCCTATTCCTTATAGATAATGTGAGCCTTCTCACCTTGGGTCCCACTCATTAGGGTTTCCATCATCACACAACCAATCTCGCTCCAAAACTGCGTTGTCCCACCATTAATGCCACTCCTCCATAACAATGCTCTTTGATTTGGTCCAAGTTGACTTGTTCAACTTTCTATAGCCCCTTTTCACACCTAAGTGTCTTCAATCCATATTTTATGCAACTATCTCAACTAATCCACATTCATATTGGGTTGTCTCTATTGATAATTCATTCCCTCCATCCAGCTTTATTGACTTGGTCAAACTTGACCTTCTCCACATGCATTAGCCCCTATTCACACATGAGGGTACTGTATCAAGCTATGAATATGACCCATTTTCACATTAAGAGGGATTTAATGCCTACTAAAGAGATTTATAGGCTTCCTTACCCATTTATTCATCTAACTACATGTCAAGAGAAAAATTAATATTCCAATTAGCTGCATGCTAATTCAGGAATATTACAGTCCTCCCCTCTCAAATGTTTCTTGTACTCAAGAAAATGCAAGGATAGAATTGAACTACCTCCTCTCCTCCAGTAGCATCCTCATATGATAAACTCCCTCAAGGAACAAGATGCTATCTCATCAATACATCTCCATGTTGCCCCTCCCAAGTATGCAAGTTATCCTTTGGTGACCATCCCAAATAACTATCATCATGTAGAAGTAAATCACCCATGGAGGAAAAAATGTGTTGTCTAGAGGAATTCTTGAGGCATGGAATATGATATATGTTGGGAACTATCATCCCCATGTGAATCTTCCATCCCTGAGCTATCATCCATACAAAATGAGCCACCCTCCAAAATGGTAACACATGAAAATTCTCCTCCACCTTTGGCTCCTGAAATGTAGGTGGGCTGCATAACTGAACATGGTAGAAAAAATAGCCTACCCCATGCTATATCTCTCTCAACTTATGATAAGTGTAGAGTAACTGCTGATTTTGGGCTGTAATAATGTTTCCCTCAAGACGCAAAAAGAAGACTGGATCTCCCAAGATCCTCTCCCTAGAGTCATGAATCTTGCTAGCCCAAAGCATCCCATACAAAGTGAATGGTACATCATCACCATGTGGCATCCAAATCAGAAAATTTTTGAAGGTTATGTGCAATTTTGGATGATACCAATGGTTTCTCCAATGGATACAACGTAGTTTTACCAACTGTTGTTTTGGAACATCATGTGGCAAGTTGTCTCCCAATAAGTTGCTAGTTGTGCAAGTTGGCTCATCTACTATGAAATACAAATGGAATTATATATCAGCTGAACATAAGAATAATACCACACTTGCTAAAGGTCATGCAAAGGAAAGTTATCTCCATCACAAATGTTGGTCCTAGAATGACCATGGAACCCAAAGATAATCTTGCCCTCTTGTGGAGCAATGCACTGTACATATATGGTGAGAGGATGAAAATAATTTATGAAATGATTAATAAGTACATAAATACATTTCTTACCATGCATAGTGAGTAGGCTGAAAGTGATGTCCATAGATGAACCCTCCCGAGAGAATCTCCTCATAAAGATCTAAAAAATGAAGGAATGTATACTCCTCTTGGAACACTCCATCGATAAATTCATACTCCTAAGTGACAACGTTGTTGGCCTTAGTAATAAGGTTCTTGTCACTCCATGACTCCCTTATTTGACATGAAATATGCCAAATTCATCCACCATCATTCTGCTATGTGTGGAAATCTCATTCCTATGTGGAAGTATCTCCTTATCCTCCAATGTTTTTTTCACTTTGATTGTGCCATCCCTTTTTCCTGAAACATGCTGCAAAGTATGCGGAAAATACAGCCCATACTCTCCCAAGAGTAGAAAAATAAACAATAATTCTTGTTGTATCCTCACACCTCCAGCATACAAATTGTAGTATTCCTAAATTAGCATGCAACTAATAGGGATATTATTTTTCTTTAAAAATCTGTTTAGATGAATAAATGTACAAATGAGGTTAATCAAACTCCTAATGAAGAATAAATCAATGGAAAATATGAAAAAGGATAAATCTTGGCTATGTAAATGAGAACCATTATGTGTGAAAGGGGCTAATCATCTTGACTGGGTCAACTTTGACCAGATCTATAACGTTGTATTGGAGGAGTGCTCATGAATGAGGCACAACTTAATTCTAGTTGAAGATCTCTTGTGTGAAAAGGATGAGTTCATTGAAAGTGGTTTAGGGTTTTGCACACTCTCATCTTATAAAAGGAAGGGGAAGGCAACATGAGGAGGTTTTTCATCATATGAGCTTTGATATATTGTCTCTTTAGACCATATAGCTTTCCTGGCTATTTAGCCTAGATTGTAAATGATGTTTAGCATTGGAATTTTCTGTTTAGGATTTCCTCGTCTTCCCATTGAGTATCTCTTGGGAGAGATTGTATTGCAAGGTCTACTATCTAGCTTGAAGGCCAAGGTTCTCCTTTCAATTACATCTTATATCTTGTTGAGGGTTTGGTTGTCTTTGCAAGCTACAACAAGTGGAGATTAGAACTCTTCAGATCTAAGACATTTCAATGCTCTTTTTCGGTGGAGGAGTCCTCTGCTCTATTGGAGGAAGTGTATTGGAGTGCATGAGATTTAGTTGTTGATCCCGGCATGTGCCCATTGGCCTTATATCCCCTACAGTGTGGCTTCTACCCCAGATCTGTGTTATTCTTGTAGGTGGTGTTGCAGGGAGTTTGGGTGCACCATTTGGAGAGTTGGTTTCTAAGTGTTGGGGATTTTCCCTTCACTGTGAGATCTATTGGAAGAGATATAAACATTGTACTTTTTAGATCTGATATGGATATTCTGAATACTTCAGAATTTCTAAATCATCCCGTAGATCAGCATTCTTCGATCTCAGATCTACTACTTATGCTTGGTGTAAACCCCAAAATTCCAAGGGGATCTGAAAGAGGATCCTTTCTAGTGCATGGATCTAATATGGATCTGAATTTTTATGCACAGATATACTCTAGATCTGAAATGTAGCCTACAATAGTTTGCAACCTAATAAAATAATTCTTTCAAGGTAGTTTTAGTCATTTATATGGTTGCAACCCCTCTTTTGTGGGCATTTCTTCTGTATTTGTCTTGTATTTTTAGATATGCATCTCATGTACTTAATTATACAACTATCTTGTTGTTGTGAATAATTTTGAAGGATATTTTATTGGCCTCCTACTCCTTCTATTCTGAAACTGCGTTATTTTCTGAGCAGTATTGCTGTAATCCCTTATTGGGCGGTTTTCAAGCCTTACTAGGTGTGGGAGATCTTTTTAACCCACCTATTTTGATTTGTTTCCGATATCCTCTTGGATTTAGGTCTTAGATACTCAGATATAAGGGATGTAAGGGCTGATTTCATATTCTGTAGTAGCCATTCATGGAATTTTTTTTTCCAGTCACGCCTTGTTAGCAGTTCCCATTTTGGGATATTACAATGGTATCAAAGTATCTATCTTGGCACAACCTGTGCTTTGCTTTTTGGAAAGAAAATATGTCTTTTCATGGAGATAAAATACCAATGAATAAATGTGTTTACATTGAAGACACAAAAGAAAAGGGAAAGGTCCCTTTTACTGGAGGTTTGCTGAGAGTAGTGTTCTCTAAAACTCTTTCTCAAGCTTTGGAGGAACTAAAAGAAGAAATACGGGGAATGAAGAATGAAGGACAAGCCCCACTAATTCATATGATGGGTGTGAGCATTAAGCCACATCATCATATTTACAACGCTCTATTAGCCACATTTTCATGAAGAAGAGGAAGGATAAAGGAGATATGCCAAAGAGGGAGACTCTTGGTGATTATTTGCAGGAGTATGAGGCTCAATCAAAGGATTTCAAGGATCACCTGAATTTCCAAGGGTTTTTCAATATCAAGGAGGAAGGAAGAAGCAAGCATCATGGTGTGATTAGATTCTTCTTATCTACTTTTTATGGATCACCTAAATGTCCAGCTAGGGCTTGGGTGAAGGAGCTAGACACCTATGTGCAGCAACATCAAATCTCAGAAAAGGAAGCCATCAAAGTAGCAGTGCTACATCTTGAGGGTAAGGCTTATGCTTGATGGTTGTTTGAGTCTTTTTCCTTAAAGAATGCAAATACATCCACCTATTCAAGATTCATTAAGAGAATAGTGCAAAGGTTTGATGGGGTGTCTTATGAAACACCTTCTGTGGCGTCTACCAAACAAAATCAAACAAAACTTTTGCATGCATTGGAAGGTTCCTTAAATTTACCTCCATTTCAGAAGCCCATTGAGGAGGATGTGAAAATGTATGATTTTTTTCCAAGGGAAAAGCTCCCATTGCATGAATATATTTCTCTTCAAGAGGAAGACATGGAGATTCCCCCTTTAAAATAAGACCAAGATCTAAGGTCTCTTATTGATGATGAGGCATTCTCAACTATGGAAGAGAAGGCTGAAGATGATAATGCAGTCATGACAAGAGCACATCTAGGACCTCATGAAGAGGAATATGGAGCACTTTCTCCAAGGATAGAAACTCTTGCACTCTTGTAGGGAGTTCCAAAGAATCTCACATATGGAGAGTGTGGCACAATCCATGTGCATCATGTGCCATCACCATCAAATGGTGAGATATTGAAGATAGTAGAAGGAAAAGAGGAGGGAAAACATCACATGATGAGGAGCATATATTCCTATTTGTTTGAGAATTTTTATGCACAAAGAAGGCAAGGGGATCTATGCAAAGAAGGTAAGGACAAATCTATCCACACAGATACACATCCTGCTCTATGCCTTGATGTCTCCTTACATGGAGGAATTCCACTAGGAAGACCTCCTGATGGGAGGAAAACTAAAGTGTTCTCTCAACTATGGGCAGCATATGCTTACTTGGCTAAGGAGGGAGCTTTGGGAGAAACTAGCACAATGGAAATAATCTTTCATGGATTCAAAAGAGAGATCAACAATTTTCTGAATTGGACATTGTTATCTCCCTCTCAGTTATTTGCGCTGGAAAAAGAGAATTCAGAAGTATATGATGGCATGGACATGATGCCATATGGAAACTCCATATCTTTGGGGCAGCCAATGATATTTTCATTCACAAAGGAGGTTTCTGAACATGAAAAGATTATATCAACACTCTTGCATGCATGGGCTACATTGAGGAAGTTTTGGAAGACAAGGACTTTCCAAGGGGAGGTTGACTTCCATCTACTTCAATCTTGTCTTGAGAAATATCAGCTACAAAGGAGGCAGCAAAATGAATTTGATATTACTCCAACATGTGACTTTGACATCAAGCATGTCAAGGAGGAGAGCCATGCTATGATAGGGGCTGCATTTCAAATTTCTACAACGCTGTCAATATTGGGGAGCCTAGATCCAAATTGGGATTCCCAAATTTTGATGGAATACGTAAGGACCTTTTCACATGTAAGGTTATTGATGGGAAAATGATATATGGGAGGTATAAAGAAGTTGAGGGAGTCATTTATTCCCATGATCAGATCTATTTGGCTAGAGACTCCAAGCTTAAGGAGAAACTACTTAATGCAACCTATGATATCCCACTTTCAAAACCCATTGGTTTCATTAAACCATATCATACTATCTTAGATGGATTCATGTGGGATAACTTCAAAGAGGATGTGCACTCTCATATGGGGAAGTGCATGGATCATTTGCTGGTTGAGGAGGAACATAACTCTTGGGACGAGATATCATTACCACCTCCTCATTCATTGAGTGTGAGAGGGAGCTCATCCATGAGCTACCTTGAAGATTTGAAACAAGTGTATGATAAAAATTGTTAAGACTCATGATGTATTTATTATATACTTTCATTTCCTTAACACTCATGTGTAGATCTTAGCTCCAAGAGGGGGCACCTTTTCTTATGGGCTTCATGAGCCACTTTGGGCAATGAAGAATGGTGATGTTGGTCATTCCTTGGGAGAGCTTGGAGAGATGATGTACTCTTCATGGTGTGATTCATTAACACCAACTATCATACACCTTCTTCAAGCATGAAAGAAGGATGGGGCAACAAACAAGTGTTGGGGAAAACACTTGTCATATCATACTCTATGGCAGTTAGGAGTAAAAATGCGCTGGTTGCACATGAGGGACCATTTTATTTCTCCTTTATTGCATATGGAAGCTAGCATAACCTTAATTATGATCCCATATGCTGAATATTTTCTTACCTTTGTTGGGGATATGGTTGGAGGAGAGACACATATGTTGGATGTGTCCTTGGGGAAAGAAATTTCCTACATTTTTTGCACTACATGTTCTAAGGGGAGCATGGGAAACTATATGGCCACTATAGTAGATTAATTGTCTCTTTATGATGTGGACTATATGATTGATTGGAGCACTTGGAGCATGCCTCTCATGAGAAAATGGGAGGAGCTTTACTATGAATTACCAAGCTGGGAGGCGATTCATTTCATTTGGATGATAGCATGGAGGGGGGAGTACTTCATTGATGATGAAATACCCCATGTTTGTCATCAATTCTATGTTGAGGAGGCTATTGATCAACAAGGAGGTTTCCATATAGATATTCTTTCATTTCATGATGAGAGCCATTTGGTTTATCTACCAAAGGCCAACTTTCACACTTGGGAGGAACCACTGGGAGACAGAATTATTACAGAAAATCTGAAGCAATGGTGGAGACTATTGAAGAAGGAGGCCGCAAGAAGAAGAGGGGATATTTGTAGAACCCTTGCAGTAGCTTGAGGACAAGAAACATTTGGGAGGGGAAGACTGTAATATTCTTGAATTAGCATGTAGCTACTAGGGATATTATTTTTTCTTTAAAAATATGTTTAGATGAATAAATGTACAAAATAGGTTAATAAAACTGCTAA
Source organism: Pinus albicaulis (assembly GCA_034641835.2). Taxonomy (NCBI): domain Eukaryota; kingdom Viridiplantae; phylum Streptophyta; class Pinopsida; order Pinales; family Pinaceae; genus Pinus; species Pinus albicaulis. The sequence continues at coordinate 173,512 of JAXQQM020082519.1, forward strand.
TGAAGAATAAGTCAATGAAAAATATGAGAAAGGATAAATATTGGCTATGTAAATGAGCACCCTTATGTGTGAAAGGGGCTAATCATCTTGACTGGGTCAACTTTGACTAGATCTACAGCACTATATTTGAGGAGTGCTTATCAATGAGGCACAATGTAATTCTTATTGAAGGTCTGTTGTGTGAAAAGGATGAGTTCATTGAAAGTGGTTTAGGGTTTTGCACACTCTCATCTTATAAAAGGAAGGGGAAGGCAACATGAGGAGGTTGTTCATAATATGATCTTTGATATATTTTCTGTTTAGACCATATAGCTTTCTTTGCTATTTAGTCTAGCTTGCAAATGTTGTTTATCATTGGAATTTCCTGTTTAGGAGTTCCTCCTCTTCCCATTGAGTAGCTCTTGGGAGAGATTGTATTGCAAGGTCCAATATCTAGCTTGAAGGCCAAGCTTATCCTTTCAATTACAACTTAGATCCTATTGAGGGTTCGGTTGTCTTTGCAAGCTGCAGCAAGTGGAGATTAGATCTCTTCATATCTAAGACATTTCAATGCTCTTTTTCAGTGGAGGAGTCCTATGCTCTATTGAAGGAAGTGTAATGGAGTGCTTGAGCTTCATTTCTTGACCGTGGCATGTGGTCATTAGCTATCTATCCCCTACAGTGCATTTTATACCCCAGATCTACATTATTCTTGTAGGTGGTGTTGCAGGGAGTTTGGGTGCACCATTTTGAGATCTGGTTTCCAAGTGTTGGGGATATTCCCTTCACTTTTAGATCTATTGGAGGAGATATACACATTGTACTTTTCATATATGATCTGAATATTCTAAATACTTCAAAATTTCTAAATCATCCTGTAGATCTGCATTCTTAGATCTCAGATCTACTGCTTATGCTTGGTGTAAACCCCAAAATTCCAAGGGGATCTGAAAGAGGAGCCTTTCTAGTGCATGGATCTAATAAGGATCTGAATTTTTATGCACATATCTACTCTAAATCTGAAATCTAACCTATAATAGTTTGCAGCTTAATAAAATAACACTGTCAAGGCAGTTTTAGTCATTTATATGGTTGCAGCCCTTTTTTTGAGGACATTTCTTCTGTATTTGTCTTGTATTTTTAGCTATGCATCTCATGGTATTCATTATAAAACTATACTGCTGTTGTAAATAATTTTGAAGGATATTTTATTAGCCTCCTACTCTTGCTCTTCTAAAATTGTGTTATTTTCTGAGCAGTATTTCTGTAATCTCTTGTTGGATAGTTTTCAAACCTTACTAGGGGTGGGAGATCTGTTTCACCCACCTAGTTTGATTTGTTTCTAATATCCTCTTGTATTTAGGTCTTATATACTTAGATATAAGGGATCCAAGGGTTGATTTCATATTCTATAGCATCCATTCATGGAAAATGCATTTTCCAATCATGCCTTGCTATCACTTCCCATTTTGGGATATTATAGAAATCATGAGATAAAAACATGATGATTGATAAGGATAATGCCATATCAACATAATGCTCCCAAATTCCTTACTGCCATATGATGCAAGTTCCATGCCAAGTTTCATCCATCAACATACCCTTAGAAGAAGGATATGTCACATGATGGAAAAACTCTTTTAAGAGTAGCCAACACAGCCATGCCTCCTATTAACCTGTGTCATAGATATGTAGGTGACTCACCAACCTCTTGGTCACCATCCACACCCATTCATCCAAATGTGGGTGTCCTGTACTATGCTCCATATTAGTGCTCCTCCAATGGAGAATACCATCCTTCCAAATCAGATTTCTACCTTTGCATTTCATGGGATGTTCAAATGCAATCTCTTGGAGATCTCCTAGTGAATACCCCTTACCAATGACCATATTGAATCCATAATGATACAAGTATGCTGAAGGAAAAATCTCCTCATAGAGTTGTGCAATCCTCATCAAGAAAGATCCATCACAATGCTGAAGTATAAAAGGTCTCTCATCAATCATCTGCTCATCCAATGTCACAGAAGTGTAATGGTATTCAGAATGTTGTCATAATAGTTGGGTCCCCAACTTATTACTGTTGCTCAATGACATCACTATTGATCTCCATAATGGTGCATGTGTTGTCTCAATATTATGTTCAATGTTGAGCATATAGTTCTACATTTATTTTCTCAGGGTAATGTTCATCGCTTCCTCCTAAATTATACACTCTAATGAAATGATGGATGAAATAAACAGAACATTCTAACATATGCGCACAAAAGGAGAAAATAAAACTAAAAACCATACCACAGGGATCCCATAAAATTAGCTGCAAATTTGATTAATATTCCTGCTCAGAACTAATACAAAGTGTGTCTCTTCAAAGGCCAAGCATCCAACTAATTCAAACCCCTACTGATGAGAAATTAGAAGAAGTTATAGACATCCAAAAAACTCACCCTAGCTTAAGGGAGTTGAATCCATGAGATGAGGATCAATTTCCACCAAATGCTGAATAAGAATCTAAAGACTAGGAAGACCCAGCAACTTGCCTCTAAAAGAGAGGAAAGTGATTCATTTGACCTCTAGAGGACTCAAGCTAATGAATATACCTATAATAAAATAATCCTCATCATAATTGCATTCATATTTATCAATTACATCAGTGAAAACAACAACTAGTGAGGTAAAACTAAAAAATTACGTGAAAAAGAGAGAAAACTCCAAAATAGGCAGAATTTGTCCTATGTGCAGCGCCAAGGAGGAAAAAATAGGTCCTCTTGCAAGTCATTTTTGACTGACTTCCCTGTGTCCAAATGGAGCACATAATAGCTCATTGGAAAGATTTTCTTGTCTACTTTCTAGATATTCTTGTATTTTTCCAATTTGGAGCTGTTTTGACCCCCAAACAGTGCAATCTCCCAAGACTTCCTCTATGCGCAACGCCAACCTGAAAAAGAGGCAGAAAAATGATTTTTTGGGTGTTTTTGGCCCTTTTCCTCAACAATTTTTCTCTAAATGCTTATAAAACGTACAGGGTGCATGTCCTCATCATTATAAACCCAATTATGTCTTACATTTGTCAATTGGATGCCCTAAAAGAGTGTGTAGTGCTAAGGCACTGTGCATAGAGAAACAATTTCTATGTTTTTCAAAATTTGCCCAAAAACTCAAAAAATTCCAAAATTTTTCAAAATGGCTCAAAATTTTCTAGATATGCCCACAATGACATGTCAAGTTGAGCTAAGGAGGCATCAGAAATAATGGAAGTGGATATGGAAAAATTTTCACCTGCAAGAGTTACCTTGTTATCATGAACGTTTAGTATGAAAATCCTAGTCAACTAAGGGTGATGCTGAACTACTTTCACCTTCCCACAAAACTCATTGCACCTAACATATATGAAATAGGACACAACTAAAGGTGAAGCCTCTATCTCTCTAAGGTTTAATGGCTCTTCTCTAATAATCTTGCCTCCCTTGTGTGGCCTCCTTTGTTGTGCAATCCCTTCTTCCTCAAATTCATCATCATTGTGTTCCTCCTCTGTATAATCTTTGTATTTTCTCTCCATGCTTGTTTCTTTGCAACTTAGAAAACCTACGGGAGAGGAAATAAAGGTAGAGTGAGTGAGGGAGTGAAGGGAATGGGATCAGGGAAGGAAATGATGAAATGAGGGCTTTAGGGGATAGGGATAGGGTTTTAAAAATTAAGGGAGATGGGGAAAAGGGTTAAGAAACCTTGTGAGGTGGTGAAGGGAAATGAAAATTATAATTTAATTACAAGTCAAAGGTGGGGGGGAAATCTAGGAATAAATAGTCAAATTCCTAGAAATTAGGGTTTTAATGGTAAAGAGTAAAGGGACTTAAAGATGAGGATGTGGGGGTAGTTTTAGTGTTTTTAGAAGTATGAGGTGATGTGGTAGGGTCTAGGGAAAATGAATTTGGGACAAGGGGGTTTGGGAAATTTGCGAGGGGGATGGGGATTTTTGGAGAGGCAAAACAAAACTAGGGTTTCCTTGCAATTTTAGCCAACATGAAACACAAAAACAAGCATAAAAATGAAGATGGAGGGAACTATAAGGCTTAAATTACTTGTATTTGAGGTGAAGAATAAACCTTAAGCTGTTTGGAGAAGTTTTGGAGGGTTTTGGCCCTGTGCGCAGTGCCTTACGCAGGTGCACATCACCCTCTCTCTATTCGCAGTGATGTGTAAATTTGCAGTGGAAAAAACGCTCTATGTGCAGTGCCAAACTCCTATGTGAAATGCCATATTGAAGGCCACTTTTTAAGGCATTTCCAGACTCAAAATGAGGCACATGATGGCTGGTTGGAAATATATTTCTCTTGGCTACACAATGGACCTATCAAGCACTGAAAATGATCAAGTATAGCCCCTCAAATATCAATTCTTCCAAGACTGGTCAAAACATGCAGAATGATGGTGCAGAAATCAGAGTGCTGGTGCAGGAAAATTTTGGAGGCCTTCCTCAACTCCAAATTGAGCTCATGATAGTTCATTGGAAATAACTATTTGTCTAGTTATTATTTGACTCATGAAGAAATTCATTTAGACACTCTAGAAATGACAAAACTTGATTCTCCCATGGTTGCTCCAGAAGTGCAGCAAACCTCTTGTAACACATGTATTTTTAACATTTCTCTAAAACCATGAAACCTGTGTAAAAGATGAAGAATTTTTTTCTTCCTTGGCCTATTATGAATAAAAAATCTCTTATTGTTGTCAAATTCATCTTTTTTTGGTCAAAAACACAGTTTTAAGTAAAACAGGACCTATGAGTGGCAAATGGCTTAACTCTTGGAATGATTTCCTGGAAAATGATGGAGACATGTTGTTTATGAGTTTGGAATGACCTCATACTTACTAATATGGCCCACCTTATGCCTCATCTTCTCATATTTATTTAATTCCATAGCAAACCCTAGCTCAGTGGGAGAGGAAATTAGGGTTTTGTGCTTGTGGAAAATGATGACTTAGGATCCCTTTGAAAAAGATAACTCCCTTTAACATTTGATCAATTGCTGGAGTAGAAACATTTTGTATTTTACATTTGATGTGTTGGCATGTGGAACTATGATTTGGAAGCCTTGGGAGACTGATTACTTATTACATTTTCACTGACATAAAATTACATGAATAAAAATAAAATTACATCTTGGAATGAAACTCACACTTGAAATCAAATTACAACTTTGGAAACCATCTTCGAGATCATATTTACATGGTAAAGAGACATTATTAGGATCACTCTCACACCTTTCCCTGACCTTATGAGACGGAATGCTACATTTTTAGACTTTGAATAATGAAACCTAATGACCTAATGGGACCTTGAATGACCTGACTCGATCCTTGACTTTGACTAAAAGTGGAATGAGGGTAGATTTTTTTTCAACATGATGAAGACATGGAAGAAGGTCAACATGCATATAATTGTAAAGGAAAATGGGACACTTGACAAGGAAAACCACCAATGGAACAATTTTATATCATGACCTAATGGAATGATTGAAAATTATTTAGAGTGGAACACCTAAGATGCACAAGAAAAATATTTTATGATCCCTAGTGAAAGTATGCAAATACTGGCACTAACATTGGCTCCAGCTGGGGATGGTAGCTCCTTCGAGGTGCTAAGAACACCGTAGACCAAGTTCCTATCCATTGGGCATGGAGTCAATAGCTAAAAACCAAACTGAATACTAAAAGAAACTTGACTCAATAAATTGACTCAAGACTAACTGAAAAAGATGCTTGATATTGAGCTTATTCAAAAAAACCTACTCTAACTGATCCATTCATCACATGATAAAGTGAAATGGAACAAGCAATGAAACCATGTAAGAATTATGGCTATTGTTTGAATTCTCCATAAGTTCTTTCTTATGACTAGGAAGAAAGAACTACTAAAAGGAAACTCCCATGAAAACTTGTCAACAGATTGAATCTTGATGAAATTGCAAAGAATGAGCCCACCGGCTGACCTCAAGAATGCTGCAAAAGGATCGTCATAGGAATACATATTGATTTTCAGCCCATCTAATACGTTACTGCTCTGCTCTAGGTAGTCTTCGTACCTTGGTATTAAAATTTTCCTAACATCTGTGCTTTCTTTCTTTGATGACTGCAGCAAGTTGACAAAAGGATCTTGAAACTGGTTAACAACTATTTTTTTCCTGGTGATCAACAAAAAAATAAGAATATTCTTCATTACTCTCCTGATATGACTACAAATCTTGGTATAAGCTTTGTAATGAAACTTCTGTTGAACAAGAAAATGAAGTCGGTTGTAGGATCAAGTTTATATCAACACTCTTTTCAGGCTCATAGTTATCTAATGGAGAAGGAATTTTACTGTAGATATCATCCAACACATCTGCTATTGGGTCGTGAAAAACTTGAAAATACTGTTGCAACATATTTTTCATTGATTTTAATGAGATTTCATGACACTATAAAGACTGCTCATCCTTTTCTTTAGATATATTATGAAAAATTTTCTTTAAAATTGAAACTCTTCAAAACATAATGGTACAAAATCATCTTTCATCATCTGATCATATGTTTAAGTTTCCAAGCCTTCATCTGCAACCTGACATTCAATGGCATTCGGTGGCTACAAATCTCGAGCTAAGGAGGATTCTATGTCACAAATGATTTTCTCAACTAATTTAGGAGAATTTTCATCATTTATAGTGTTCACCACTCGCTTATCTACTTGCTTATAGTTTTCTATTATTTTGAAAATGAGGAGAAACACAAAGGTAAGGAGCTCTGATAAAAAATTGATTATCCTCTTGATTGTCAAGATAAAAACTCAATGAGTGGTGATTTCTGATGGCATGAAAGTTATCTCTGATGAACTGAAATGAAGTAAAACAAAGAGGCAAAGATCCTTCAGTTACATCCAAATTTTCTATACTTTCCTCATCACTGTCATAGCTAATACACATCAACTAATCATTGTTTTTGAGTTGTTGAAACTGAACTTCCTCCTTCCACAAACCAACTGTTTACTTCTCTATAATATTAGCTTCTGCTTGGAGAACATAATCATCATCACATTGATCAAATTTTGGAAAATCCTCAATACAAGTAACTTCACCAATCATACACATTATATTATCAGATTGATTCTACTTGGATTGATATACAAATCCATTTTCTTATCTATGGTAGCTAGGACTAGCAGGAAAATTTTTAGGGCTTGAAATCTCTTATTTTTTTGGGATAAGTGGGTCATGGTGATCTTTAATAGAAAATACATATCTCATGGTGATCCTTTGCATCATTTCCTCTATTGTACTTACCAAAATGTCGAGATTTACCTCTGAAGATGTCAGGTGCTCTCCAATGTTATTCTTCTCTTCTTCCTTCAGCTTTGCTCTTCTGATCAGCAAATTAGCCTCTACATCTACTACATTATTCTACATATGTTGAAGTGTCGCAAGGTTCCTTTCTCTCAGCTGAAACCCCATTTCTGGATCAAAGGCATACAGGTAATGTAAAAGAGCTAAGCCAGGAGGGGGTCTTATATTAGTACGTATTGAATAATATACTTGATTGAATCTGGAAAAAAACTGTTGTATTTTCTCCCCTAGATGTCTTTTCAGCTGGTCATAGTCTTATATAATTAGGAAAGGGTTTTGTTTGACCACCCACCTATCGAGTCAAACTTTTACGAACTACAGGAAATCTGAGATTCTCGTGGAAAGAAAGTTTTTGAACCAATTCTTGACTTTTCCTTGAAAATAAATAACAAATAGCCTGATACTAACATCCTCTTCATCAACTTCAAAAAGGTCGAGGAAAGTCTCAGAATTCTGCATATGTCTATCAATAGTGATGTTGTCATATTCACCATCAAACCTCGATAGATATAGGTAATGCAGGGAAAGCATGGAGCATAGGATGTAATATGAGAGATTTATATCTATCCATGACTATAGAAGGTGTAGGAGTACGTACAAAAGCGAGAGGATTAGACTTTGTCTCTTTAGGCTCATCATCTTGAAAAGGATATGTAAAATTTTCAAGTAAGAGGTCTTGATATTGATAAAAATCAAAGGGAAAGTCGGTATTTACACTCTTTAAATAGGCAAAATCAAGACTTTGATCATCTTTATAATATAGCAAACTCCAAAAAACTTATAGGATAGTTTCAGGAAAAGAAAATAATTAATTTACAAGAAATCATATTAGATCTTGAATACAATTCCACTTTGAATACCTGAACTTTGTGTAATATCCTTCCATTTTCCTACTGGAAAGTTCGATCCTCCAGTGGATTATTTACAACAAGTTGGAGTTTCCAGGTGAAGGGTTCAACCTTCACTTGCATCTGATCGCTGTCCACCATTAGCAAACATATCTAAACTTTGTTGTTCTTTCCCAAGGAAGATATGATCTTTTGTTTCCCCAGTATGGTTACCAATATCTTATCCCTCAGATTTTAACCTAGGGCTGAGGAAGGAAATTCCAAGGTAACAACAAACCACACTTAGCCATGTAGCTAGCCCTACTAGGAAAGGAGAGGGCTCTCTCCATAAGGATCGCAACCAAGATGGCTGAGTAAAGAAGATATTAGGTTAGGTATAATATCTTAGGCTTTTTATTGTTTTGATTTGATTGTGCTGGATCAGAATGAGTCAAACAGTCAGGGCAAGGAACATTAGGTAAAAATTTGCAGGGTGTTCTATGGGGCAAGATAGGCATAGTGATTTAGCACCTTAGGATTTTTATGGGTGGGATGATCAAGATAGGTGAGGAGCTAGAAAGAGTATGGTGGAATCATGGGTTCTTCCTAAATTGAAGAAATTATAGACTATGAATATTTACCCAAAAAATATCATAAAAATTATGGATTTTGTTCATCAAACTTGAAAAAATTTCACTTAATAGAAATGAAACTATGGATGAAATAAATAAAAAATTATAAAATATGAGCGCAAAAAGGAGAAATTGAAACTAAAGACCATACCACAGGGATCCCATAAAAATAGCTGCAAATTTGATTAATATTCCTGCTCAAAACTGATACAAGTGTATAATCCCCTATTGAGAATTATTGATCCAACCAAGAACCTAATGGGAGCAAGTGATAGCGATCAAGCACTCCTTCATCATCGTGGGGAGGTCGACACTTTCCTTTCATTCATGGGTGAGGGTGTCTCTTCAAAGGCCAAACATCCAACTGAGTCCAACCCCTACTAATGAGAAAGAACAAGAAGATATAGACCTCAAAAAAACTCACTGTAGCCTTAGGGATTCGAATCCATGAGATGAGGATCAATTTCCACCAAATGTTGAACAAGAATCTAAAGGCTAGGAAGATCCAACAACTTACCTTTAAAAGAGAGGAAACTGACTTCCTAGTGTCCAAATTGATCTCATGATAGCTCATTGGAAATATTTTCCTATATACTTTCTAGTCCTTCTTGTATTTTCTAATTTGGAGCAGTTTTGACCCCTCAAAAGTGAAATATTCCAAGACTACCTCTATGCATAGCGCCAACCTCAAAAAGGGGCAGAAACATGATTTTTTGTGTGTTTTTGGCCTTTTTGCCTGACTAGTTTTGCTCTAAATTATTAGAAAAAGTATAGGAGGCATTTCCTCATCATTATGAACCCAATGATGTCTGCCATTTTCCCATTGGATGCCCCAAAATAGCAGAAATTTCTGTGTTTTCCAAAATTTTCCCAAAAACTCAAAAATTTCCAATTTTTTTCAAAATTGCACAAAATTTTTGAGATAGGCCCACAATCACATGTCAAGTTTAGATAAGGAGGCATTAGAAATAATGGAAGTGGATATGGATAAAGATACATATGCAAGTATTACCCTGTTATCATGGAGGTTTAGTATGAAAAGCCTAGTCAACTCAGGGTGATGTTGAACTCTTTACACCTTCTCACAAAACTCATAGAACCTGACATATCTAAAGTAGGACACAGCTAAATGTGAACCCTCTAGCTCTCTAAGGTTTACTCGCTCTTCTCTGATAATCCTACCTCCCTTGGGTGGCCTCCTCTATTGTGTAATCTCATCTTCCTCAAATTCATCATCAGTCTGTTCCTCCTCTCTATAATCATTGTATTCTCTCTCCATGCTTGTTTCTGTAATGTTCCTAAGTTAGCTTCAGCTATTTGGAACATTAATTTTTCCTTATTCATTTTGTATTTCATGCTTAATGAATAAATTATGAAGGAGGACATGTTAAACTCCTGAAAACTAAGAATAAATCAATGCCTATGTGAAAAGAGACATATCTGGGCTATTTAAATTATATCTTGCAGGTGTGAAAGGGTCTAAATCACATGAGGGGATCTTATTTGACCAATTCAAACAACGCAGTCTAGGTGCATTGAACCTCTTTGAGGGACAGCGCAGTTCTAGAAGGAGGTTGTAATGTCAAAGGGCCTAAGTGATTCAAGGTGGTTTAGGGTTTGGAAAGACTCCTATCTTATAAAAGGAAGAAGAGGGCAACAAGTAAGAGGTTGTTGAAGACATTATTTCTAAAGGTCTGTCTGCTTAGAAATCCCTTGTTGGGCATTCCTGTTCAGGAATCCCACTTCCTTCCTTGAGAAGCTCTTGGAGGAGAAAAGTGATAAACTTCTCCACTATCAGGCTTGGGCCAAGTTTCACCTTACATTACAGTGCTGCTCATGTTGAGGGTTGAGTTATCCTATGAGTTGCAACAAGTGGAGATCTATATCTTCTCAGATCTAGATGATAGTAGTGGCTCTTTTCAGGGAGAGTGTCATTTAACCTCCTGGAAGAGTTCGTTTTCTGAGTATACTTCAGATCTACATCCTGGCATTAGGCCATATCATATTTAGAATATATTGCACTATTTTTGTCCCTAAGATAACATTATTTGCAGATCTACAGCTGCAGGGTGTTTTGCTTGCTTTTTGGAGGAGAGATCTCGGGTGATTGGATTCATCCTTCACTGTGGTGATCCATAGATTGTCTAAAAAATCTATGTTCTGTTTCAGATCTAACATTCTACATGTTCATGATTCAGTGATTCTCTAAATCATTCTGCTGATCTGCACTCTTAGATCTCAAATCTACTTCCGGTGCTTCGTGTTTTGACCAAGACCCCAAGGGGAATGTATAGATAAGATTTTATTGTACATGGATCCACATTAGATCTATATTTTTATGTACATATCTGATCTAGATCTGAATAATTAATAAATTTCTGCTTCAGCCCTAAAAATTACGCTGTCACTGTTATGCAGTCTTTTTACATGGTTGTAGCACCTCTTCCTTGAGGATTTCTTCCGTATTCTTTCATTATTCTTCTGTAAAGTGTTTGATTTATGACCCTGATATTATTTCTCAATATTAATACCTTATTTCATTTATACCCTTCAGAAAATCATGCTCACATGCTTCAGTAAATTTCTGCATAATTCTAGTCTTGGGAAATCAGGGTTTTCTAGCCTAGTTAGGAAAGGAGGAACTATTTAACTTAGCAAAATTTTTTTTTTTTTTGCTGAAATTTGACATGGGAGTCCCTCATAACCCTATATCTAATATCCAACCACCTTTTGATATTATTTTTATGCATATCTCTAAATACACATGTTTTAGGGCCTAAATCCTCACTTTTCCCCACCTTTTTCCTTGTAAAACGTTCTATAACTTTTCTGCTGTATATTTTACTAAAGTTTAAGTGTTTTTAAACCTGTATGAGGTATATTTCTGTAGCTCCACATTGGTAATAACTCATATTATCCCAAATCTGTAGTTGTTCCTGAAAAAGTGATATTACAGTGGTATCAAAGCAAGATCTTTGGCTGAGCCTGTGGCTTCAAGCCAAAGTGATGGATCCCTGAAGAAGGAAAATTTCAAGCTCTATATACAGATTCTGTAGATGGCCAGGTAGCCTCTGGATCTCATCCTTTTTTTCAAAGGTGACATATCCAGTAAATGCCCCTGAAATCAATCTCTGGAATAGAATTTTGATATTCCTGAAAAGGGAACATTGCAGTGATATTCCAGCAAGGAGAAAGGTCATAATGATGAATAATAAGGGTTTATTCTCATAAGCTTTCATATCTAAGAAGAACCTCTCCAAGGAGGTTGAACAAGAAGAAGAAATAAGAAGTAGTGAAACTCCTAAAGAGTTTCAAGGGCAGAAAGATCTTCCGATCATATCTACAGGATTTATACATGAGGAACATTATGAATCCTCATATTATGGATATGTGCACTCATCCATATCACCAAAGCTTCAGCGTTCTGTCTATGATTTATTCATGAAGAAGAAGAAAGGAGGTGTGCCTAAGAATGATACTCTTAGAGGGTATTTGGAGGAGTATGAAGCTCAGTCCAAGGAGTTCAAAGATGACTTGAACTTCCATGGGTTCTGCAAGTTCAAGAAGGAGTATCATGGTAAGGGTAGATTCTATCTATATATATTTAATGGGTCACCTAAATATCCAGTCAGGGTTTGGGTGGAGGAGCTAGACAACTTCATGCAACAACTTCAAGTTTCAAAGATTGAAGCCATCAAAGTAGCAGCACTACATTTTGAAGGTAAAGCATATGCTTTGTGGTTGTTTGAATCTTTTTCCTTGAAGAATGCCAATACACATACTTATGCAAGGTTTATTGAAATATTGATATAAAGGTTTGATGAAGCTCCATGTGTATCATATTCTGTTGATATTGTCAAACCACATCAAATGAATCTTTTGCATGAGTTGGAAGGGTCTATGAATCCAACTCCATTTCTAAAGGCTATGAGAGAAAGTGTAAGTTTGTTTGATGCCATGCCAAGGGCAAGATATCCATTGAGTGAGGGGTCCTCTTCTCAAGAGGAAAGCATGAATGTTTCTCCTTCAATAGTTGACCAACATCTAATGTCTCTCATTGATGATGGGACAATTTCAGTTATTGAAGAGGAGGAGAAGGTAGGAGATGATAACACAGTCAAAACAAAGGCACCTCAAGCACCTCATGAAGAATAATTTGGAGAAATTTCTCCAAGGGAAGAAACTCTTGCATTCTTGCAAGGAGTTCCACAAGATCTCACACATAGAGCTCTTGGTACAACACATGAGCAACATGTACCATCATTGTCAAATGATGAGATCTTGGAGATAGAAGGAAGGAGAGAGAAGGAAGGGCATCACAAGATGGAGAACATGAACCCTTCTCTACTTCAGAGCTTGGAAGCACAAATAAGGCAACAGGACTTATGCATTGAAGGAAGGGACAAATTTGTCTACCTACATCCACATTATACTCTATGCCTTGACACCTCTTTGCAAGGAGGTTCTTTAGCAGGAGCACCTCTTGATAGGAGGAAATATAAAGTGTTCTCTCAACTATGGGCAGCATATTCATACTTGGCTAAGGAGGGAGCCTTGGGAGAAGCTAGCACAACGCAGAGAATCTCTCATGAATTCATAAAAGAGATGAGAAATTTCCTGAAAAGGGTATTGCTAACTCCCACTCAGATATCTGCACTGAGAAAGGAGAAATCATAGATCTATGATGGCATGAGCATGAGGGCACATGGAAACTCCATATATTTGGGGTAGCCCATGATCTCTTCATTCACAATGGATATTTCTGAAGATGGCAAGGGGATCCTAACCCTCTTGTATACATGGGCCAAAAGAAGGAGGTTTTGGAAAACAAGGACTTTCCGAGGGGAAGTTGATTTTCATATGCTCCAATCTTGTCTTGTGCAAGAACAGCTGCAAATGGGGCAACAAAAGGAATATTACAATGCTCCAACGTGTGATTTTGATATCAAGGATGTCAAATATGGGAGCCATGAGAAGACAGAGGCTGCATTTCAGACCTCTACAACACTGTCATTCTTGGAGAGCTTCGATCCTTGTTGGGATTCCCAACTCATGATGGAATACTCCAAGGACCTTTTCACATGGGGGGTTCTTGAAGGGGAAGTAAAGGATGAGAGGTTCAAGGTGGTAGATGGAGTTATCTATTTATATAATATTATTCTTTTGGTTAGTGACTCCAAACTCAAGGAGGGACTATTTGATGCCATCTATGAAATCCTGCTTTCCAAACCCACTGGTTTTGTTAAGGAATATCATACTCTTTTGAGAGGTTTCATATGGGAAGGATTCAAGGAAGAGGTGCAATCTAATATGAATATGTGCATGGACTATTTGGTAGAGGAGGAGAATTATAGCTCTTGGGAAGAGCCACCATCCACAAATCCTTATTATTTGAGTGAGAGAGGGAAATCATCCATGAGTTACCTGGCTAATTTGAAACAAGTGTATAGAGAGGCTTGTAATTATGAGCATTATAATGTGTCTCCTATATGCTTATATTTCTATAACACTCATTTTCAGG
>JAXQQM020063604.1:0-53526 GCA_034641835.2 Pinus albicaulis
CTGTCGATATTTGGTTGTCCTAGGAAAATCATTATAGATAATGTTGTTTCTTTCAAGTCGAAGAATATGGTGGATTTTTTCCACAGATATCACATTTCTTTGGGGCATTCAACCTCCTATTACCCTCAAGGTAATGGACTAGATGAGTCCTCCAACAAGAGCCTGGTCAACATCATCAATAATTTTTTGGAAGAAAATAAGAAATCCCAACATAACAAATTGGTGCATGCATTATGGGTTGACAGGCTGACAACTAAGAAATCATTTGGCATGTCACCATACCAGTTAGTCTATGGAATGGATGCAGTTTTACCAATATCATTAGGAGTGCTAGCCATGAAACTCATTCAAGAGGTGGAGGCTAAAGAAAATGACGTACAAAGTGTTAGTCTCCTGTATTCACAGTATGACTAGATGACTTTGGATTTTCTACAGTTAGTTGAAAATAACATTCCCTGACTATCATTTATTTTCAGAAATATCACTACCTTCATTATTTTCCATTTAACCTATTCACTATATCTCATTTTACCTTCTCCAGCACTCTCATGCTTTGAAACACCCTATTTTCCTCATACAACCCTTTCCCCCTTCATTCATTTCCCTCCTTGTATTAAAAACAATGTAAAAAAAACCCTTTTTTACATTATTTATTAAGAAAATAATTTTTACCATATTGAGCCTCCCTTTTAGATAAAATCTTTTATTATAAAATACTGACCCCACTATTTTCAAAACACCCTGACTCCTCTCTTATTAAGCCCCCGCTCAAAACCTTAATTTCCTCGCCCTCATATAACCATGGCCCCACCTTACGGTTAAGCACCTCTGCTTAATATACCCTAGGTACTGCTTTGATTTAACCCGCCGTGTCATTTCCAAACCCAACCCCACCTTATTAATTAACCCACACTCCATCTGATCCCGACTGTTGTTGGATCTTTGCCCCTTCCAGCCAATGGCCATTGCGTTTGATTGCACATCCAAAAGCCCGCCTTTTAAACACCCTTCGACCTTGTGATATGGGTGGTTTTACCGTCGTTCCATCCTATCATGCATCACTCCCTCTATGGTATTGCATCCCTGCGACCAATACCACCCCACATCCTATGTCCCGTGAGAAAACCACTAACCACCCCCTGCGCCATAAACCTGAAACCATTGACCCATTTGAATGTTTCAAAACCCAGTGTCTTTGCGATAAGCCCCCGATCCCCTGTGTTAACCCTTGCCTCTCTTCCAAAGACCTGATAAACCATAACCAAGCATAGAGACCAAAAAGCTGCCATTATCCAAAATTTTTCCACAACACAGGTTTTTAATTAAAAAATATTTTTAAATTGTCTAGGCGATCGATGTATAAATGCATAAATTGCATTTTTAAGTGCAAAAATTGTTTAAAATAAGTCCTTTAGGTGATGATCCAGAAGCCTTATTTATCAAAGAACTAGGAGTGCCCGATCAAGCAGAATCAACAATGGATCATGACCATTGATGATCATCCAATTACTCCAATGGAAACATGTTTCTTCAAAGTGACAAAGTGCGGTAAAAGGAAAGGTTTACAGTGACTGAGCAGGAAAAGGATGAAGTCCGATAATAAAAGGACACAATTAAAGACTAGTCAAAGAGCAGAGGTAAAGAAAGAAATGAATGCGACAAGAAAAACAATGAAAGAGGAAACAACTAGAAGATACAGATAAAGACAGATTTGAGATTAAAATATTAATCAAAGATTAAAGGTGAAAATAAAAAGTGAAGGAAAAAAATAATACAAAAGCAAATTAAAATAGTTAAACATATGAAGACAAATTTGAGATTAAAGGACAAAACAAAGTTTAAAGAATAATCAGATCTTAAAGACAAATCAACAAAGAAAGATAGATCCGAATGACAAAGAAAATCACCATTTACTTCTTCCAAATCACATTTCCCATCTACAACTTCATTTTATTTAAATAAAGGAAGCTATAGTTATTAAAGTAATCAGTGGTTTTTTAAGCAGCTCAGCAATTATTGTAAAAGTTAATGAAAAGCCAAAAAGTAAAAAATATCCTAAAGTTAGCTCGATAGTTAAGTTAAAAGTTATTGTTACAACAAGTTAGTCAGTGATATTTTTCCTTGGGTCTTGCATGGTGTCAAAGGTCAAGATTACACGTACTTTATAATAACTATAGCCTGAAACTGTAGATTAGTTAGACCTCCTCATCTGCAAATAAATATTGCATGTATTATTCATTATTTTTGTTGGTTGGTTAGTTGGTTGTTGGGTTGATTGCTAGGCTGGATTTTGATTAGAATCTGAGTTGCAGAGATTGTTGCACTAGAGTATTGTAACTGTTTTGGACATCAGTAATACAAGCACGTTCACAGGATTACTCAGCTATGTTAATGGTGATGTTAGCCCTCTTTGTGATTGTTTCTCCTTTGCTTACCATATTGTTCATCAATTTCTCTGATAATAGAACAAAAATTTTAGATTGAGATATGTTGTATCGACACCTTAATTTTTTCTGTTTCTATTATCTTTATTTTTTCTTCTGCAAGGTCTGATAAGAGAATTTAGGGGTGTCCTGCTCTCTGGTTCCATCTAGGTTGTTGCCTTGAAGTTTACTTAGTAGAGTTTAGCTAAATAATTCAAGGTTTGCCCTGCTCTTTAGTTTTTCTTAAACTGTTATTTTAAAGGCCTTCTTTGAAGTTTGATTAAAGAATTCATGGGTGTCATGTTGTTTAGGATTGTTGGATTGTTGTCTTAAGGTTTTCTTAGTAAAGATTAATTAAAGAATTTAGGGGTGTCCTACTCTTTAGTTCCTCTTAAAAAGTGATCTCAAAAGGCTTTTCTTGCTGAAGTATAGTTAAAAGATTCCTAATTTCCCTTTAGTTTTACTAAATTCACAACTTTCTGTCATTTCATATTTCATCTAAACTAAAAAATCCACTTGATATAGTTAGCTTGCCCTATGAAAACCCTTGCAGATTTGTTGTACAATTAAAACCTTTTATGAATCCATAGCCCAATGGATTAATGCTTCTCACAGTTTATCTATTCAACTGAAATAATCTCTCAATAAATAAATCAATTAAACAAAAAGAATAAAACAATACCAGAACTTCATAACTAGCCTAAAATTAGAAAAAATAAGCATAAAGCTAAATCATATAATCATAAACATAGAAGCAAGCTAAGTGGGCTTGATTGTGGGAAAACTCCATAGTTAAACGCGCTTGAGCCAGAGGCAATCTGGGATGGGTGACCTCCCGAGAAGTCTTGGTTACCAGGTGCAAGTCCCGGAAGTGATGATTGACGCTATGTGATTCATTTCACTAGTTTCAATCCCACTTCTTCACCCCTATGAGCATCACCCGATGCAATGAGTGCTAAGTGGACTATTCAAAAATCATGAGAAATTAGTCAGTTACGACTACCTCTCATGGAAATAGTCATAGATGAATGACTAAATTAACGCAGTTGAATCCCAAAAATGATATCTAATATAATGCACTGCGGAAACCCCTCATACTTAAAATACTAAGAGTAAAGGGATCTCTTCTTGAATGGTTCATGAGGCACAATAGTTGCTAAGGTTTTGCAAATGGGGTAGCAAGCTAAGTGGGCTTGATTATGGGGAAAACTCCATAGTTAAGCGCGCTTGAGCCAGAGGAGTTCTGGGATGGGTGACCTCCCGGGAAGTCCTGGTTACCGGGTGCAAGCCCCGGAAATGATGATTGATGCTATGTGATTCATTTCACTAGTTTCAATCCCACTTCTTCACCCCTGTGAGCATCACCCGATGCAATGAGTGCTAAGTGGACTATTCAAAAATCATGAAAAATTAGTCAGTTACGACTACCTCTCATGGAAATGGTCATAGATGAATGACTAAATTAATGCAGTTGAATCCCAAAAATGATATCTAATATAATGCACTGCGGAAAACCCTCATACTTAAAATACTAAGAGTAAAGGGATCT
This sequence comes from Pinus albicaulis, assembly GCA_034641835.2. Classification (NCBI taxonomy): domain Eukaryota; kingdom Viridiplantae; phylum Streptophyta; class Pinopsida; order Pinales; family Pinaceae; genus Pinus; species Pinus albicaulis. The sequence continues at coordinate 3,973 of JAXQQM020063604.1, forward strand.
CTTCTTGAATGGTTCATGAGGCACAATAGTTGCTAAGGTTTTGCAAATGGGGTAGCAAGCTAAGTGGGCTTGATTGTGGGGAAAACTCCACAGTTAAGCGCGCTTGAGCCAGAGGAGTTCTGGGATGGGTGACCTCCTAGGAAGTCCTGGTTACCGGGTGCAAGCCCCGGAAGTGATGATTGACGCTATGTGATTCATTTCACTAGTTTCAATCCCACTTCTTCACCCCTATGAGCATCACCTGATGCAATGAGTGCTAAATGGACTATTCAAAAATCATGAGAATTAGTCGTTCTACGACTACCTCTCATGGAAATGGTCATAGATGAATGAAGTAAATTAGTAGTTGAATCCAAATTGATATCTAGTATAATGCAGTCACGGAAACCCCTCATGCCAAATACTAAGAGTAAAGGGATCTCTTCTTGAATGGTTCATGAGGCACAATAGTTGCTAAGGTTTTGCAAATGGGGTAGCAAGCTAAGTGGGCTTGATTGTGGGGAAAAATCCACAATTAGCGCGCTTGAGCGAGGATTTTGGGATGGGTGACCTCCTGGGAAGTCCTGGTTACCAGGTGCAAGCCCCGGAAGTGATGATTGATGCTATGTGATTCATTTCACTAATTTAAATCCCACTTCTTCAGCCCTGTGAGCATCACCCGATGCAATGAGTGCTAAGTGGATTATTCAAAAATCATGAGAAATTAGTCAATTATGACTACCTCTCATGAAAAAGGTCATAGATGAAAGACTTACTTAACGCAATTGAATCCCAAAATGATATCTAATATAATTCACTGCGGAAAACCCTCATACTTAAAATACAAAGAGTAAAGAGATCTCTTCTTGAATGGTTCATGAGGTACAATACGTGCTAAAGTTTTGCAAATGGGGTAGCAAGATAAGTGGGCTTGATTGTGGGGAAGACTCCACAGTTAAGCGCGCTTGAGCCAGAGGAGTTCTGGGATGGGTGACCTCCCAGGTAGTACTGGTTACCAGGTGCCAGCCCCGGAAGTGATGATTGATGCTATGTGATTCATTTCACTAGTTTCAATCCCACTTCTTCACACTTGTGAGCATCACCCGATGCAATGAGTGCTAAGTGGATTATTCAAAAATCATGAGAAATTAGTCAGTTATGACTACCTCTCATGAAAATGGTCATAGATGAATGACTAAATCAACTTATTTGAATCCCAAAAATGATATCCCCATGCAATGCTTCGTGAAACCCCTCCATACTTAAAATACTAAGAGTAAAGTGATCTCTTCTTGAATGGTTCATGAGGCACAATAGTTGCTACGATTTTTGCAAATGGGGTAGCAAAGCTAAGTGGGCTTGATCGTGGGAAAACTCCATAGCTAAGCATGAGTTAAGCGCGCTTTAGCGAGAGGAGTTACGGGATGGGTACTCCCCGGGAAGTCCTGGTTACCGGGTGCAAGCCTTTGAAGTGATGATTGACGCTATGTGATTCATTTCACTAGTTTCAATCCCACTTCTTCACCCCTGTGAGCATCACCCAATGCAATGAGTGCTAAGTGGACTATTCAAAAATCATGAGAAATTAGTCAGTTACGACTACCTCTCATAGAAATGGTCATAGATTAATGACTAAATTAACGCAATTGAATCCAAAAAATGATATCTAATAAAGAGAGCCCTCTCTAAGCCTAGGAAGGCTAGGTCCTTGGAGAGCGCAAGTGGTCTAATGTGGTTCCCTCGATTTTTTGCCAATATTCAAATCCCTTTGGGCACCAACACAAAGAAGAATAAGCCAGACCATTCAGTTGCAGCAGTCCAGAGAAGAAGTGTACAATAGAACATAATATGAAGAATATTTTTGACAAAAGAACAAAAGAAAATGATTTCAATGTTGGAGATAAATTGTTGAAATGGGATTCCAGAAGAGAAGATAAGGGTAAGCATGGAAAGTTTGACAACATGTGGAAAGGCCCATAAATTATTCATTCTTTTAGAGGAGATAATGAATTTTTCTTGCAAGATATGGATGGAAAAAAGTTGTTTGGGGGTCTTGTCAATGGAAGGATGCAAAAACATTATTTTTGTTAAAAATTCAAATGAAACTTTCACCATTGTAAATACCATAGCCTTACAATTTTCAATAATCTGTTGGACATGGTTGAAGCCCGAAGTGAAGGCCATAAGCCTAGTGTGATAAGAAAATATGTTAAAATTTTCTGAGAGTGTTGAAAATAAAAATTCCACTACTATTGAAAAGAGTTTTGTGCAGTCATACAGTTTAAGCATGATTGTACAATTTTGAATTTTCTGGTGATAGGTTAGAAAATGAATGAAGAAGCAATTAGGTGTGCAAATTAGCTACGAGTATTTTGAGCATTTTTCCAATTTTAGTTTTAAGTTACTTTTCAGTTTTATATCAAGTGTGTTCGAATTTATTTCAGAATTTAGTTTGAAGAGAGTGTTAACTTCTAGCTTGAAGGTTTTTAGGCACACGAGAAGTTTTGTGTGTCAGTTGGAGGCTCATATCAGCTTGATGGATCAGGGCTGTTGGAAATGTTGGCATTGATGGCAAAGGTTGGCAAAGGGAGGAGCATTTGAAACAACAACTAGGCAAAGAGAGAAGCAAAGTAGCAGAGAATAGAGGCAGCAAAGAGGAAGCAGATGAGGTGGTGCTGCAGAGTAGTAAGGGTAGAGTTTATACACACTCTGTTCATAGCTGTTCAGAGCTAGAGTTCTGTTGACAGACAGAGTAGGAGGAAAGGGCCATCAAACTAAAAATCTGGCCAACAAGAAGTTGTAAGTGGATGTTGGTGTAATTAATTTCATGAATGCAAAATGGAGAATTTGGTTATGGATGTATGTGTTTGATTGATTTAACCCCTGCGTAAATATGCTTGGTCTCAATAAGTAGGTGTAACTCTGTGTTAATGGTTGAAGTAACGTCTCTATGTGAAATGGAGGGTTTGATCTAATTTTGGATATATATTATCCAAGGAAGATCGATCACTGATGGATCAATGCTAGCAATTGAGATGTTGTTCCACACCATACTCAATAAAGGGAGGATTAGATACCCTATTGTATATATATAGAGCTTAACATGATTGAATGCATGATTTCTAACTATAAATTGCTTGCGTCTGAATGATTGATTTTTCGGTTTGGAAGAACGATGTCAGTTGAAGTAACAGTTCTGCTACTGGAATCGAAACCCGATTCCCTTTGAGATTGGTTCATAACGTTGTTGAAATGACTGCAATGAGGATAAACGCCAATGTTTGAATTATAAGCAATTGAATACGTTGGGGACTTATATTACAATAACTTTACCCTTGAATACACAATGTAAATTGGATATAGTTGTGTTTTTTAACGTGTGGAATTGCCGTGTGAAATGTTGCGGAAACAAGAGTAATCAAAGAGTGTGGCAGAATCCCTTTACAACAAGCCGCTTTAAGTAGAACTGGGAGAAAGGGCGGAACCTTGAGTCGGAATTGGAACCGTGAATGAACAGTTAACGTGGTTTTGAGATCAAATACTGACAGTCTTCAGGTTACCAAGAAGGTAATAAGCTGTTTTGCTGAAAGTCATGCGATATCGGTCGCTGTGCGACGCGTGGAAAAGAGCAGTTTATAAAAACAACTCTCATTGCGTTTTTTTTGAGCATTAAAGCTCGGAGAAAAAAAAGTGTGATATGCAATTGTGTTCGTTTGATCGTGGGTTGGAGCGTGACGTATTATGGACCGTTGGATCCATCTGGCGTTTAGTCTAGGTATGTATTCATTGCAGTGGGCCCAAGAAAAATGATATGAACTGCGGGTTTTAATATATGCCTAAGAATTAGTTATATGGTTGATAGATGTAGAATAGTGATATAACGGGTTTTGTTATAATGTTGGATGGAGTTTGTAATATGTGTTAATATATCGTTGTTGATATGACATATCGCAAGGGTGTGCGTATGGAATTGGTATATGTGAGGTATAACATTTGATAGGCATATTATATGAAGCCGGGGTTGATATCCATTGAAATGTTGATATGTTGTAGTTGAGTGAGCATATAAGAATTGTACGCGTTGGGTTGGATTAATTAAGGTCGAACCTTTGTTTAATTGAAGAAAAGCGAATGTATTGATATTGAAGGTTTATATGTAGTTGTGGGTTGCACTTTAATTCCAAGATTGAAATAAAACATTGACTGGATTTTATACGAAGAGCATTTTCTATGCTTTGGGGGTGTATAACCTTAAAAGAAAGTCAAGCAGAAAATATATATATATGAAACAATATACATATATATATATATATATATATATATATATCTGTGAACAATCGCGAAGAAACCAATTTCATCGGAGTTAAAGCGGAACATCAGAGCATGCCATCGAAGGATGCGATTACGATTGCAAAGGAACCAATCACATCGGAGTTAAAGCGGAACATCGGAACATACCATAGAATGATGCGATTGCGATTAATCGCATCGGAACAATTGCAAAGGAACCAATCGCAATCGGAAGTATTCAATTGCGATTAATTGTATCGGAAAATAGAAAAATGTTCAATATTGTGGGCCCAAATACCTTGAGTCTTGTTCCAAAGTCTTGAGTGTAGATCTGAATCTTTGTGAAGGTGTAATGTATGTCGAGGTATATATATTATATGATAAAGTGAAGCTTGTATGCAATGAGTGTGGACCATATGTGTGAACATAAGCTGTGATACATTAGATTGAAGCCCGAATGTTAGTTCGAATGAGTGTGAATTTTCCACATGATTGAATTGTGGGCCCGGATGTGAAATACTATCATATGGTGGGTTGTTAAAGTGTTAACCCACGCGAAGACTGATATCTGATATAATATATGTTACCGGACCATAGAGTCATAATTTGGCTTTATATAAAGTTATATATGCGTGAAACCAACAGTAAGAGATGTTGAGTTTTAAATGAAAGAGAAAAGACTTATATTTGATATATTATAGTTGCCGGAACATAAGAATGAAAGGGGTTATAATATTCAGCTACGATAAATTGAAAGAGAAGAATCTTAGGCAAAGTACTTCAGTTAATAAAAGAAGTTTCCGTGATAAAGGAATGAAAATGTGGGCTCGACAGGTATACATACACAGTGAACAAGAATATGCATAGGAATGAATTTGACAGGTGTACAAGCACAGAAAGTAGGAGAATATTGGAGATTAAAAGATAGTGAAACAGTTTTGGAGAGCAGTTACAGCAGTGGGTTTATTTACGGTGAATAGCAGAGGAAGGCAGAACGATTACCTGACAGCAGCAGAAAAGACAAAACCAACAAGCCAAGTGCTGGAAAGAAGACTGAGTGAAATTGATATATGTAACTGAAAAATTGAATGTATATGTTTTAATTGATTTTATATTGTTTGTGATGCATTGGCATGTCTCGGGAGGAAAACAAAAATCCCACTGTAATATTGAAACTAGTACATATTGCTATATTTTTCTGAATGAGCTGGAAAAAGAAAAGAGAAGGAAGAAGGCAAAGAGTCAGGGCTATTCACTTGAGGTCACACTGAATCTGTGATGAACTCTATAAATGATATCACGACTGATATGCATAAAGAGGTTAAGTGAGTAAAAGAATGTAGAAATGAAAGTGAGAAGTGAAGAGAGGAGATGTTAGAATGCTAATGCGAAGTAGTGAGGCAAAGAAGAATGGAGGAGATGATAAATAATCTGAGAAGATACGAGAGATGATACGGGCGAGATATGAGGGCCGATAAACATCGGAAAAGAAGGAACATAAGGAGGAGATAATATCAGAGTAAATCAACATTGTTTTCTTTTGAAAAATTACATGCAGTTGAGCATTTGCTTCCTATCAGTTTGTGCTGATAGAGATGTCGGTTGTATGCAGTTGAGGTAGGAGCCTCCTAGAGGTTGGTGCACAGCAGAAATTAGATGGGAGTTGGTGCTTCCACATCAAGTTGTAGCTTGGTAAAATCTCTTGCAATTGCTGTGACTTGGAGCCTCCTCTGTGCTTCCTTTGCCAGAAATTTGATGGGAGTTGGAGCTTCCTTGCAAGTTGTAGCTTGCATAATTTAGGTAGGAGCTTCCTGTAGGTTGGTGCCTATAGAAAATCAATGGTGAGGGGGAGTTGGAGCTTGCCTTTGCATCACAACAATAAGAAGATGTGGTTTTCTCCCTTTATGGGTTCCACTTATATCTAGTGTCTTTGTGCATGATTTTTATGTGTTGATATGGTTTAATACTTGCTGCTCTCATATTAAGTCTATTTTTATATTATCTTAATACTTGCTGCTCACATTCTAAGAGTACTCACATATTAAGTTGAACATAAAATGAAGGTGTAAATAAATTTTAATGGAAAAGTTTTAAAAGTCCATGAATGTGTTAAATTGATTCACACCACCCTCTTAGTTTAACTAAGGGTTCAACAATTGGTATCAGAGCAGGACTCTACTGCATTTGTAAGCTAATAGCTTGAAGAAGATTTGGTTTGAGTCATGGACTATCAAAATGTGCCCATGCTAAATACTACAAACTTTCTGAATGGAGAGATAAGGTTAAAATAGGTTTAATGGCTTATGAACCCGAGGTATGGAAACTTGTATGTGATGGTTCTTGCACAGACTCTCCCTTTGGTGCAAGAACAATAGAGGAAGGCCAAGGAAAAATGTGTGATATATAACAATCTTCATAACAAGGATCTTGAGTTAATAATGGATTTAACCTTTCCAAAAGAAATCTGGGACATATTGCATTTCATGCATGAAGCAAACACATAGGACTTTGCATTGTCGAGAAGGAGAAGAGAATTAAGAAAAGGAAAAATTCATATCAAAAAGGAAAATGTTCAATAAAATGAGGTACTCGCTAGTGTGAATGGTAGTAAGAACCAAGAAGAAATTGCAGTGAGGAAAAAAGCCAAACTTGACACGACCTTTGAGTGAAATAGAAAGATTGAAGAATGAAAAACAAAGACACAAGACATTGGTGCAAATTTGTGATGAGAAAGAGTATGAAGATAAGAAAGAGATTGTTGACCTGAAGACACAACTTGAAGAAGCAAGGAAAGTAGAATACACTCTACTTTGCAACAAATGAGAGAGAAAAGTCCTGGAATGTGAAAAATTGGAACAAGAAGTAGTGTGCCTAAGAAAGAAATTAGAAAAATCCCAAAGAGAATCATTAATGAATACACCTACAATGAAAAGCTCCGAACAGTTGGACCGTATTCTAAAGGCTTAAAGGTCACCTCTCATAAAGGATGGGATAGGATCTGAAGGAGAAGCCGAGAAGTCCAAGGTTGAAGATAACGAGGAATGTCATTTTTGTAAAAGTAGTAAAGGACAGTGAAGCGACTCAAGCAAATTCCTACAAAAGTGGAAGCCAGCAAGAATAGGATTTGTGAAGAAACAAATAGAATCAAGCGGCAACAAGGAAGGACGAGAGAATGAGAGGATGAAACAATCAGCTGAAAAAAGGCTCTCACACTCCCGAAATTGAATTGAATAAATTTGGAAGATGTCAAGGGAAAATTCTTTCCTCCTATGGGAAGCATCACTTGTTTTTCTTGCCACAAAAAAAGGATATACTACGGCATATTGTAATACAAAGCAAACCCAGTCTAAACCGAAAAAAGGATGTAGCAAAAGAGAAGAACCCCCTCAAGCAAGCAAATAGAAAAGACAATCTTTCACCGTGTACACAAATTATTTCCATGGCTACTATTATGCATGCAATAATTTTGGACATAAATCTATTGAATGTAAATTGTATTAAAAAAAGGGGAGCAAAATATTACACATTAGCTCAAATGTACATTGATCAAATAAGATGTTATGTATGCCTCAAGAGTGGTCACAAAAGAAAAAGATTGTAATATACCATATACATCCAAGAACTCTAGACAAGAGGATGGAATCAAAAAAGCAGATCAATCAAAACTATGAATCAAAAAGAAGAGAAAAAAATTATGAAGAATCCAAATAAAGTATGGAAGGAAAAGAGAAAGGGGGAGCCTATTATCTCAATAACATAATGAATCTAGCATAGTCTCAAGGGGAGTGCTCTAGAAAACAAAGCAAATATCCAACCAATGATAAATATGAAGCAACATCCCGGGGGAGAGCGGTTCATAAATAGTCCCCACAAAAATAGTCTAAGAAGAGCTCCATGTAATGAGAACAACTATGATATCGGGAAGGGAAAGGAAAATTTCTCTAACGAGAGAATTGTTGAGGAAGAAGATCACCTAAAGCACACAATAGTCAGCAGGGTTGATGGAAGGAGAGAAAGTAGTACGACCATGATGATAGAAGAAGATTTCAGACACATTAAAGTGATGATCACACTATGCCTCATACTGCTAGAATTAACAATGAATCAAATTAAGAAGGATTAGCAAGAGAAGTGCCTATCATCATTATGTCATGACTTCATTCATATATGAAAAAGTCCTCTTGGATGAATACAATTAAGTGAGTGATAATTCTTTGAGTGATCTGCCCATGAAGAGTCCAAGCAAAGAAATTGAAGATGTCTTCCCAAAGATCATTATGTTAGAACAATTGAATTGAATATTAAGAAACAATCATTCAGGGACGAGCCCTAGACAGTGAACATGCAATGGCTTTCCTTTAAACAGAATGACGAGAAAAAGATAATGGTTAATGATGTGAAGATCAAATTCGGGAGATTGATGACTTTTGGTGTGAATAGTGGAAAGATCAATAGTAGAAACTATGGGTTCATGTGCAAGCTAAAGTGAAATCTATGCATGGTTTATCAAAGTAATATCAATTGGTGTTTAGGTACAAGAAGAATGCTTATCAACATATTACCAAGCATTATCGGTGGAGTAGCTGAGATGATACAAAGTCCCAGGATCGCATCTAGTTTACACTTGAAGGATTATGTTGAGCATTGAAGCGGTATCTACTTGTATACATAGCTACATACCTTCCTAAGTCAGCACATGTATATCTTCAAGGCCTTTGTCTTAAGATCATTCACAAAGCGTGTGAAGTCCTGCTTTGCGATGATTTCAATCAAACAACTTGAAGATGTTTATGCTAAAGATCATCATGATGGAGAATAGTTGTGTTAATCTAACAATTGAAGCCCAAAAGTCTATTATTGATTCATCACAAGCATACTTCACGAGAAGGAATTGTCGATGCTTAACCATTGAAAAGAAGTTTATAATTAAAGAGAGATTGATAATTGACATACATAACCCCTTATGTCTTAAATAAAATTGCATGGTTGATAAGTGAGATTGACCAATACATTGAAGGGTGTGTTTTGAAAATACATTGAACAAGCGGGAAAGTCATTTGGTCTCTCATATTGAAAGATATTGCCTATTCTCACAATAAACCGTAAGCTCTGGTTTGATTCATTGTTCACTTTAGCAACAAGGACCTTTCAGTCTTTAAGTGTAATATCCCGCGACAAGAGTCTAGCGTGAATCACCAAGCAGAGATCTAGGGTGAACCACAACAATAAAATATATATTGGCATCATCACAATTGAACAGATGAGTACCGTAGATGTGCATTGCAGAAAAATACTTACTCCATCTACAACCCTCCTCAATAGATATGCATCGTAGATAAAGATTATAATATAGAATGAAGTATAGTCGAAGCAAGCTTGATATGTCTCATGGAGCCATCACAATCTTTAAATATTGATCCAATGATGCATCTACGATTATACAAGTCTCGATTATATATGGTTGTCATCACCTACACTCTATACAAGTGAAAGGGTTCTGTACTTTGGGGTTGTATCAACATATCTGTATATATACAAGTTCAATAAGTCTCAAAAGTGTTCTCTCAACACCGATTTGGGCTTGACAGGGTACAAATTCGAGAAAAAGAAGGCCTAAACACATTTCAAAAAGAGGAAATGCAAAGATAGAATCCAACCCTTTGCCATTGATGTCAAAGGGGAGGAAAAGCAAGCAAAACAAGGAGCGAGAGGATAGGTTTCCATCAATGCCAAAGGGGGAGACTATTGGAAATGTTGTCATTGATGGCAAAGGAGTTGGCAAAGGAGGAGCATCCGAACCAGTAGCTAGGCAAAGAGAGAAGAAAAGATAGCAGAAACGAGAGGCAATAGAGAGGAAGCAAGATGAGGTGGTGTTGCAGAAGTAGTGAGGGCAGAGTTTATACACACTCTGTTCATAGTCATTCAAAGCTAGAGTTCGTTGAGAGACGTAGTAGGAGGAAAAGGGCCATCGAAATCGAAAATCGGCCAACAAGAAGTTGTAAGTGGATGTTGGTGTAATTATTTTCATGAATGCAAAATGGAGAATTTGGTTATGGATGTATGTGTTTGATTGATTTAAACAGTGGGTAAATATGCTTGGTCTCAATAAGTAGGTGTAACTCGTGTTAATGGTTGAAAGTAACATCTCTGCGTGAAATAGAGGGTTTGATCTAATTTTGGATTGATGCTAGCAATTGAGATGTTGTTCCACACCGTACTCAATAAAGGGAGGATTAGATACCCCTGTTGTATATATACGAGCTTAACTACATGATTTTTGAGTATAAATTGCTTACATCTCGAATGATTGATTTTTCGAGTTTGGAAGAACGATGTCGCTAGAAGTAACAATTGTCTTGTTGGAATCGAAACCCGATTCCCTTTGAGATTGGTTCATAACGTTGTTGAAATGACTACAATGAGGGTAAACGCAAATGTTTGAATTATAAGCAATTGAATACGTTGGGGACTCGATAATTACAATAACTTGACTATGAATTGTACAAATTGGATATAGCTATGTTGTTTAACGTGTGGAAGTATTGTGTGAAATGTTGTGGAAACAAGAGTAATCAAAGAGCATGGCGAAATCCCTTTACAACAAGTCACTTGAAGCAAACTGGGAGAAAGGGCGGAACCTTGAGTCGGAATTGGAACTTCGGGAGTCGGAATTGGAGCTGTAGATGAGCAATTAACGTGGTTTTCGAGATAAAAAACCAGCGGTCTCGCGCTATGTAAGAGTGGTAATCAAATCTTCTCAAAAAAACGCGATTCCATAGAATGATGGAAACGTGGCCTCAGGCAGTAATGTAATACCATTTACATCGCACGATTTTGGGCGATAAATTCCTGTGCGTTTTCGTAACGCGATATTCACCGGCGAGTGTTCATCTGGGGTTTGGAGCGCGACGTAACATGGATCGTTGGATCCGTTCGATAATTGTGCAAGGGTATGTATTCATTGTTGTGGGGCTCGTAAGGTTAAGTGGATGTATATTAATGCTGGGTTAAAACCGAAAGCAGAGGGTTTCAACTTAATTATAATTGTTGATGAATGCGTTGGCCAAAGTCCATTAAAGATTGCATGGGCCATAGTGCATGTTGATATATACTATATATATTTTATGTGAATGGCAAGCTGTGGTATGTACGTTGATAAGGGTGAGCATTTCTAATGCGAATTATAAAGGCCGTGGGTCTTGATTAAATTGAAATATTAACCCAACGTTGAACTAGCAAAGAATCAAATATTATTCGATTTTAATATAGTGGGTTCGTAATAAGGTTTCATTAGGAGGTAAAAAGGGAATATATGGGTTATCCAAAGCTTGATAAATGAAACATTGATCCGATTGATATTGAAGGTTTATATGTAGTTGTGGGTTGCAATTTAATTCTGGGATTGAAATAAAACATTGACTGGATTTTATACGAAGATCATTTTCTATGCTTTGGGGGTGCATAACCTTAAAATAAATTCAAGTGGAAAATATGTATATATGAAACAATATATATATATATGAACAATCGCAAAGAAACCAATCGCATCGGAGTTAAAGAGAAACATCAGAACATACCTTTGAAGAATTTGACTGCGATTAATCACATCGGAACGATCGCAAGGGAAGTAATCGCAATCGGAAGTATTCAATTGCGATTAATCGCATCGTCAAATAGAAAAAGGTTCGATATTGTGGGCCCGAATACCTTGAGTCTTGTTCCAAAGTCTTGAGTGTTGATCCAAATCTTTGTGAAAGTGTAATGTATGTTGAGGTATATATATTATATGATAAAGCGAAGCTTGTATGAAATGAGTGTGGGTCATATGTGTGAACATAAGCTGCGATACATTAGATTGAAGCCTAAATGTTAGTTTGAATGAGTGTGAATTTTCCACATGATTGAATTGTGGCCCCGGATGTGAAATACTATCATATGGTGGGTTGTTAAAGTGTTAACCCACGCGAAGACTGATATCTGATATAATATATATATGTTACCAGATCAGAGAGTCATAATTTGGCTTTATATAAAGTCATATATGCGTGAAACCAATAGTAAGAGATGTTGAGTTTTAAATGAAAGAGAAAAGACTTATATTTGATATATTATAGTTGCTGGAACATAAGAATGAAAGGGGTTATAATGCTCAGCTACGAAAAAATTGAAGGAGAAGAACCTCAGGAAAAGTGGTTCAGTTAATAAAACAAGTTTCCGTGATAAAGGAATGAAAATGTGGGCTCGACAGGTATACATACACAGTTAATAGGAATATGCACAGGAATGAATTTGACAGGTGTACAAGCACAGAAAGCAGGAGAATATGCAGAACTGAAAAATACAGTGAACAGAGTATGCAGAACAGTTACATGACAGCTGCAGATACACAATTGTAGTGAACAGCAGAGGTATGCATAACAGTTTCCTAACAGCAGCAGAAAAGATAAAACCAGCAAAGCCAAAGGCCAGAAAATGGGCTGAGTGAAATTGTTTTTATGTAACTGAAATTGTGAATGTAAATGTTGTAATTGATTTTATACTGTTTGTGATGCATTGGCAAGTTTCCGAAGGAAAACAAAAATCCCACTGTAATATTGAAATTAGTACATATATTTATATTTTTCTGAGTGAGATGGTAAAAGAAATGAGAAGGCAGAAGGCAAATAGGTATGGCTATCCATTTCGAATTACCTGTGGAATGCTAACAGTCATACGGAAATCTCTATAAATGATATCACCTTGATATGTAGAGAGAGGCCAGAGAGGTTGGAGAATGGGGAATTGAGGCAGAGAAGATAAGAAGAAGGAGGAGCAGAACGAGATGTTGTGAAAAGTTAGAGAATGCATAAATGAAGCAGTGAGGCAGAGAAGAAGGAGGAGATGAGCAAAGAAGAAGGAGAAGCTGATAGTGAATCTGAAAAGATGCAGAAATTATATAAGGCAGATATGAAGATTGATGCACAGTCGTGAAGATGGGACAGAACAGAGCTGATATCCAAGGTAAATCAGAATTTTTTTTTCTTTTGAAAGAGTAAGGAAGTTGGAGCTTCCCTATCAAGTTGTAGCTTGATAGATGTCAGTTGTAGCTGACTGAGGTAGGAGCCTCCTGTAGGTTGGTGCCTGCAGAAAATAGATTGGAGTTGGTGCTTCCACATCAAGTTGTAGCTTGATAAAATGTCAGTTGTAGCTGACTGAGGTTGGAGCCTCCTGTAGGTTGGTGCCTGCAGAAAATTGATGGGAGTTGGAGCTTCCTTGCAAGTTGTAGCTTGCAGAATCGAGGTAGGAGCCTCCTGTAAGTTGGTGCCTATAGAAAATCAGTGGTGAGAGGGAGTTGGAGCTTGCCTTTGCATCACAACAATAATAAGATGTGGTTTTCTCCCTTTATGGTTTTCCACTTATATCTGGTGTCTCTGTGCATGATGTTTATGTGTTGATCTGGTTTATATCATCTGCTTAATACTTGTTGCTCTCACATTAAGTCTACTTTTACATTATATTAATGCTTGCTGCTCACATTCTAAGATTACTCACATATTAAGTTGAACATGAAATGAAGGTGTAAACAGGTGTTGATGAAAAAGTTTTAAAAGTCCATGAATGTGTTAAACTGATTCACCCCCCCCTCTCAGTTTATCTAAGGGTTCAACAAGGCTAGTAATCTACAAGAGCCTCGACACATCTTGAAGGAGCTGCCATCCCCAGTTGGAGCCACTATTAGGCCCCTGTATTTCACAATATCACCAGGTGATTGATTATTGTTTAGATTTTTCTCACTGAAAATAATATTCCATGGTTATCATTTATTTTCAAAGAAAGAAAGGGAGAGCCTGACTGCCAAGAACTTTAGAATAATTCATCTACCATTATCAGTTCAACGAAGGAGGAAAGGGTTCTTGATTAAGTATAATAGTGAGAAAAAATCCATATTACCCTCATTCATTCCATCTGCTTTCTTCTTACCTTCATTGTCCTAGAAAACTCTAAACTCCCATGCTCTGAATCCCATTTGAACCCTAGAACCAACACACACCTAACCTCTCATGCTTATCCTTGTATAAAACCCACTTATTATCTAATTCTGAAGTTATATTGCCATAGCTCCGCCCTCCCACCAAACAGCCGTTGTTATACAACATAAGCCTTAACCATTGCCCACACTTCGCAGCTCGCAGGTTTTAACCTTACCTCTTAAGACTTATGCCAAATCTTGTTTTTCCGTCGATGTGATGAAGTGGGAACTTTCATACCTTACCACATTATCAAAACCTCATGAAAACCTTCATATTTCCCATTTTCATTACCTTCTTCTTATTCACACCCTTCAGCACTTAACGTGTCGCATTTCATACTTCATGCATTTCACAACTTACCCATTACAACGCCCGCAAGTTAAATGTTTTAACTTGTGATATGAGGACTGGCGGGACCCACATTGCCCTTGTATACACCTTCAATGCTTGGGAATCCTTTATATTATGGTTCAGGCGACCCTTTTCCATTTTTAAACTAAAATTTACTTATCCTCTTGGAGAAACTTATAGTGGGGTCCATATCTTGATCGTAATCACAAATCACAATGTTTAAGGGATGGGCATGGGAGGCAATCATTAAGAACGCCGAAATGCGATGTGCGAGGTAAGCGTTAAGATCCCCGATATGTGAAGTGAGATGACATTGCAATGACCTGGTATAATACATGGCATATGACATGGCATTGTGACGTGGCAGATGGCATGGCCTCAACCCCACAGATCACAGTTGACTTATGATCACATGGCGAGATGACATGGTAGATGACATGGCATATGATATGGCGAGGTGACATGGCAGATGATGTGGCATATGACATGGTAAGATGGCATGGCCCTGGCCTGCATACCGCACATCACAGATCGCATAGGTTAAGTTTATGGTCGAACGTTAAAAGTTACGAAGTACGATGGAGGCCTGGACGTGATGTAGTTTCGAAGGAAAATTCCAAAGGATTTCAAATTTAAATGCAGGGATTTTTCTATGTTAAATCACATTAGAGGAGGAAAAGTGGATTACAACGTAAAAATTTGTGGAATGCTAAAGTGCAATGTGCGATATAGTGGGACATGATCACAATACGCACATCACAAAAGATAAAAGATAAGTCGCAAAGGTAAAATGTTAAACTGCCGAAGTGTGATGTGTGATGACAGTGGGACCCGATCACAAATGTTAAAGGACAAGTGCTAAGGAAAAGGTAAGAATGGTGAAATGCAAATTGCAATATCGAAGTGGATGCAATGTATTCCAGAACAAAGATTTAAACATTTTCAGGTCTAGGTGATTGAGTTTTTACACTGTTTTGTGTGTATAGAGGGTCAATTCAAGAATATGAGGTTTGGAGCTTATTCCATGAATAAATAAGGTTAAACACAGAGCAAGGTTGAACATCATGACAAAAAATAAATAGACTGAAAAGGGTCGACTCAGGCGAAAGGCATTCACACAGAACTGTTACCATATACAAGCAGAGACAAGAAAGGTAGTAAAATCATCGGCACAGTCACTAATCAATGTAAAGTGGCTAGCACTACACTAGATTTAATTACCCAATACTGATCTTTCAAAAAGCATGGCCAGATGTCAGAACCATCATTCATTGCCTCTTCGGGATCATCACATACCAATTCCAAGACTACCTTTGATCTTATGAAGAGCCATCAAATCTTTTAGATACATTAAGAGCTACTCAAAATTAATTTTACAAGCAATGTTTGTCAGAGATTTTCTTTTTTTGGGGCCTTGCAGGGCCACATCTGTTTAATTTTAGCTGTTTGTAGTAAATGAATTTTTCCAAAGTAGATAAGGGCAACCGACTTAAGTTGTTAGTTAAATACTGCTTGAAATTCCAGTGTGAAGGGTTGGATATTGTTAGCCCCTGCATTTTAAGAACTAGTATATCGAAGCCTTGTAATTTCGGAGCTGGACATCAATAATCATAGAATTTTATAGGATTCTTGAGCTGTGTGAAAATGGTGATATGCTTCTTCTCTGTTTTAAATGTTTCTGTTTTTTTCCCTGTTGTGTGTTTGTTCATCTAACTGTAAATCAGAAATTTTAGATTAAGATTTGTTGTCTGAGAAGCTTAATTTTGTCTGCATTTACAGTGTTAATGTTTTTTGTTGAAGTCTGATTAAATAATTCTTAACTATTCTTTATTCATTACTGAACCTCACTATTTAATTCACCTCATAATTCGTACATTTCTAAATATCCATCTAGCACAGTTAGCTTGCCCTGTGATGTTCTTAATGTTGATGTGCCATTCCAGCCTTTGACTCCATAGCCCAATGTATTAGTCCCTACAAACCTTTTGTTCAACCACACTATCCATCAAACAACCAACCCCCATCAATGTAACTAGCTTAATATCAACATTTAGAATTATCAAGTTAAATCATGAAACAAAGAGAGCCCTCTCTGAGTCTAGGAAGTCTAGGTCCTAGACTCCAAAGTATTTTGATGTTTCCCTATATCATTTGTTCTTTCCAATCTTACAAATTACAGAGTGCTAACAGCAGGCTGAAGGGTTCTACAAATTGACAGAGACCGAGGAATGAACCATGGCTTGTGGAATCGGGAAAAGTTGTAGGACAGTTAATTTATCCTATAATGCTTATTTTTGACAAAATTGAAAATAACCAATTTTTTAATTAAAAAATAAAATAGAAAATATTAAAGTTAGGGGAGGGTGAGCAGGCTACCACCCACGCCACCCCTAGTCAACATGGAAAAAATATATAGTTTCATGGGGTGGAAAGCTGCCAAACCCCGCCACCATGATAATAATAATAATAAAACTATACATGGTTCGGGGTCATGTCCCTGTAGACCCCGCCCATTCACTAGATCCAACTATCATATGATAATAAAAGAGAAACTAACATGGCTCGAACCCGCCTGATCTAGTGGGGCCGACCCATCTCATGGGCAGTTCCAAAAACGAAAAACCATATAATATATAACCATTAATAGACTTTAGCACAAGCTTCCAAAAAATTCGAAGGTTTGGGGGTCAGCGGGGATCGAACCCTTGACCTCCCTTACCTATTCAAAGACTTGGATACCTAGGCACCAGAGACGAGGAAGGGCATGGTAAGCGACGAAATGCTTCGGGGTTGGGCCAATGACCCACCTTGTGTAATCCGGCACAGAGAAAATTATTTAACCTTTCTCCATCATTCGACCACATGGAGGATCATCGAGCATAGGTTAGAGGACAATGGAGGAAGTAGACATGATCGAACCAGAAATGTGGAACTTTGACGCAGTAGAATAAATTGATGCTTAAAAGATTCATTAGAAGGTAAATTTCCATAGTAACATAATTTTATCAATTTTATAGTCATATTTCTC
This sequence comes from Pinus albicaulis, assembly GCA_034641835.2. Lineage (NCBI taxonomy): Eukaryota > Viridiplantae > Streptophyta > Pinopsida > Pinales > Pinaceae > Pinus > Pinus albicaulis. The sequence continues at coordinate 21,631 of JAXQQM020063604.1, forward strand.
AAAAATTTCATAGGGAGTGTGATGTTGAAGTCAAATTTTCCATCTGAGTAGAAGAATTGCAGCTGCCCTGCAACGAAGAATATTTGAATAAAATTGGGGAATCTAAAAGATTCCCTTGGAAGCTGAAATTTTCCAGTGTCAGAATGTGGTAGAATTTATACTCATTTTTCTCATAATTTTGCAAGGAGTCTGATGACAAGATCATATTTTTTGTAATATTCCTATATTAGCATGTAGCTAATAGGACTATTAATTTTTCTTGTAATATCTAGTTACATGAATAAATGGGCAAGGAGGATCATAAGTTTCTTAAGTAGGAATAAAATCCCTCATAATGTGAAAAGGGATCATGTTAATAACCAGATCAAGCATCCACATGTGTGATCAGGGTCTAAAATGTGTGGACAAAGTCAAGTTTGACCAAGTCAACAACATTAATATTTGAAGAGTGGATCCTAAATAAAGACAAATCAATGTGAATGAAGATCAATATAGCTAGTCAAAATGAAGACACCCTGAGTGTGAAAAGAGACAATGCATGAAGATCTAGTCAAGGTTGATCTAATCAAGATTGATCCAGTCAAGATTGACTAAATCAAACAACATTGTAAAAATGTGAGAAATACTAATGGAGACAATTTAATTTTGGTGGAGGAGCCTTTGCATGTAAGCAACCTCATAATTGGGTGGGACCCTTGGTGAGGAAGCTCATCAACTATATCATGGAGGGGATGGTAGCCATATGAGTTATGATTGAAGATTATATTTTTTATGTGGTCCGTTTGGACTTTCTGCATCCTTCGGCTGTTTAGCTAATTTTTCTGCATTGTTTAGTGCAAAGGTTTTCTCATGCGGGAATTCCCCACTCTTGCTTGGAGATCTTGTTTAAGAAATCTGAGGAGAGCATTTTGTGCTGCATTTTCCACTATTTGGTGTTAGGCCAAGAATCTACCTTCAGAAACAATGCATTCCCTTTCAGAAAATATGTTATTTCTTAAGGTATTGCAGTGGAGGGGTTTAATCCATTATTTTGAGAGCTAGTTTCCCAGGAGGAGGATCAACCTTCTTCCGGAAAAGCTAGAAAAAGGAGCTAAAACCATTCCTTTTCATGATCAGCCATATTTGTGTAGTGCTTCAGCCATACAGCATGATTTATCCATATATCGATAGTATATATTTCATGTGTATTATTTCTTTCAAGAAACCCTTGCTGGGTCATCTTGGATCTATGTAAAAAGAGACTAGATCTTTGTTTTTGTGCACTATTGATTAATAAATCATCAGATATGATTTTTCTCTCCATTTTCTGAGTATAACCCTCAATAAAATACATTGTCTCTTTCTACAGTAATTTATGTTTGCAGTAGTCTTGGGGTTTCAGTGTTTTTGGGTTGTTTTGAGCATGGGAAGCCTGTTTAACTTATATTTCTGAAAAATACATTTTTCAAGCATGTATTGCTGAATTTTCCCATTTGGGATATTACAGTGGTATCAGAGCCTAATCTTGGCTCAGCCCGTGTTCTTCAACCATTATGGAGTATTCTCATGGGAAGGAGAAGATCTTCAAGAGATATAAAATAAAACCCTTATTGTGTGGATGAAAGAGGTTCTCAAAACTTCTTTTTCAAAATATGAAGGGTATAAGCGAAGACATCAAAGAAATGAGGAGGGAAAAACATGGAAATCCCTCAATAAGATGTGCAAGATCTATACATCAGGAAAGCTCTAATTTCTCATCTTATGCATGTGATAATTCAACCACATCAGCGGATTTACAACGCTCTATTAGCCACTTGTTCATGAAAAAGAAGAAGAAGAAAGGAGATGTGCCAAAGAAGGAGACTCTTGGTGATTATTTGCACGAGTATGAAGCTCAATCTAAGGGGTTCAAAGATCACTTGAACTTCCAAGGGTTTTGCAATATCAATGAGGAAAGAAGCACAAGAAGCAAGCAGCATGGTGTGGGTAGATTCTTTCTCGCTACTTTTGATGGGTCACCTAAATGTCCAGCTAGGGCTTGGGTGAAGGAGCTAGACACCTATGTGCAACAACATCAAGTTTCAGAAAAGGAAGCCATCAAGGTAGCAGTGCTGCATCTTGAGGGTAAGGCTTATGCTTGGTGTTTGTTTGAATATTTTTCCTTAAAGAATGCAAATACATCTACTTATGCAAAGTTCATTAGAAGAATATTTGAAAGGTTTGATGAAAAATCCTATGAAACACCTTCAATGGAATATATCAAACCAAATCAAACTAAACTTTTGCATGGGTTAGAAGGGTCCATAAACTTAGCTCCATTTCAGAAAACCATTGAAGGGGATGAAAACTTGTTTGATACTTTTCCAAGGGCAAGATCCCCATTGCATGAAGAGCTTTCTTCTCAAGAAGAAGACATAGAGATTCCTCCCTCAAAAGAAGACCAATATCTAAGGTCTCTTATTTATGTTGAGGCATTTTCAACTTTTGATGAGGAGGAAGAGAAGGCCAGAGATAACAACGCAGTCATGACAAGAGCACATCTAGTACCTCATGAAGAGGAATATGTAGCAATTGCTCGAAGGAGAGAAACTCTTGCACTCTTGCAAGGATTTCCAAAGAATCTCACATATGGAGATTGTGGCACAATCCATGTACAGCATGTGCCATCATTATCAAATGGTGAGATATTGAAGATAGAAGAAGATAAAGGGGAGGGCAAGCATCACATGATGAGGAGTACACACCCCTCTTTATTTCAGAAGATGGATACACAAAGAAGGCAGGAGGATCTATGCAAAGAAGGCAAGGACAAATCTATCCACACATATATATATCTTGTTCTATGCCTTGATGCCTCTTTACATGGAGGAATTCCACCAGGGAGACCTCTTGACTGGAGGAAGACTAAAGTGTTCTCTCAACTATGGGCAGCATTTACATAATTTTCTAAGCAATAAGCCTTGGGAGAAACTAGCACAGTGAAGATAATCTTTCATGGATTCAAATGAGAGATAAGCTATTTTCTGAAATGGACATTGCTACCTCCTACTTGGCTATTTGCGCTGAAAAGGGAGAATTTAGAAATATGTGATGGCATGGACATGATATCGCATGGCCACTCCATATCTTTTAGGCAGCCAATGATATTTTCACTCACAAAAGAGATTTCTGAACATGACAAGAGGATATCAACACTCTTGCATGCATGGGCCAAATTAAGGAAGTTTTGGAAGGCAATAACTTTTCAAGGAGAGGTTGGCTTCCAACTGCTTCAATATTTTCTTCAGAAAGATCTCCTGCAAGAGAGGCAACAAAAGAAATTTTATAGTACTCCAACATGTGACTTTGGCATCAATTATGACAAAGAGGGGAGCCATATTATGATAGGGGCTGCATTTCAGATTTCTACAACATTGTCATTGTTAGGGAGCCTAGATCCTTATTGGGAGTCCCAACTATTGATGGAATATTCCAAGGACCTATTCACACGTAAGGTTCTTGATGGGCAAGTGATGGATGGGAGGTATAAAGTAGTTGATGGAGTCATATATTATCATAATCAGATCTATATTACTAGAGATTCCAAGCTCAAGTGTAAACTACTTAATGCAGCCTATGAGATCTTGCTTTCTAAACCCACTGGTTTCATTAGAAAACACCATACTATCTTAGATGGATTCATGTGGGTGAACTTCAAAGAGGAGATGCACTCTCATATGAGGAAGTGCATGGATCATTTTGCTGGTTGAGGAGGAACATAGCTCTTGGGAAGAGTTATCATTATCACCTCCTTATTCATTGAGTGTAAGAAGGAGCTCATCCATGAGCTACCTCACTGATTTAAATGAAGTGTATGGTGAAAATTATATTTTTTAACATCATAATGTATCTACTATATGATTGTATTTTCTTAACACTCATGTACAGGGATTTTCTCTAAGAGGGGGCACCTTTTCTTATGGGATTGATGAGCCACTTTGGGCCATGAACAATGGTGATGTTGGATATTCCTTGGAAGATCTTGGAAATATGATATACTCTTCATGGTGTGATTCATTAACACCAACCATCATACACCCTCTCCAAGCATGCAAGAAGGACGGGGAAACAAACAAGCGTTGGGAAAAACACTTGTCAAATCATATCCTATGGCAGTTAGGAGTAAAACTATGCTGGTTGCACATGAGGGACCATTGTCCTTCTCCTTTACTACATATGGAAGCTAGCATGACTCTAATTATGATTCCATATGCTGAAAATGTTCTTATATTTGTTGAGGACATGGTTGGAGGAGAGACACATTGGCTTGATGTGTCCTTGGGGAAGAAAATTCGTACACCTTTTGCACTACATGTTTCAAAGGGAACATGGGAAAGGATATGGCTACCATAGTAGATAATTTGTTTCTTTATGAGGTAGGCCATATGATTTTTTGGAGCACTTTGGGCATACCTCTCATGAGAATTTGCGAGGATATTTTTTATGGATTACCAAGCTGGGAGGTGATTCATTTCATTTGGATGATAGCATGGAGATGGGAGTCCTTCATTGACAATGAAATTCCCCATGACTGTTAGCACTTCTATCTTGAGGAGGCCATTGATCAGCAAGAAGGTTTTCATATAGACCTTCCTTTATTTCATGATGAGAGCCATTGTGCTTATCCACCAAAGGTCAACTTGCACACATGGGAGGAACCATTGGGAGAAAAAATTATTTCATAAAATCTGAAGCAATGGTGGAGACTATTGGAGGAAGAGGCCACAAGAGGAGAAGGGGAGATTTTGCATCACCCTTGCAGTTGTTTGAGGACAAGAAACATTTGGGAGGGGAAGATTGTAATATTCCTATATTAGCATGCAGCTAATAGGAATATTAATTTTTCTTGTAATATCTAGTTAGATGAATAAATGGGCAACGAGGCTCATAAGTTGCTTAAGTACGAATAAAATCCCTCATAATGTGAAAATGGATCATGTTAATAACCAGATCAATCATCCACATGTGTGAACAGGGTCTAAAATGTGTGGACAAAGTCAATTTTGACCAAGTCAACAACATTAATATTTGAAGAGTGGATCCTAAATAAAGACAACTCAATGTGAATGAAAATCAATCTAGCTATTTAAAATGAAGACACCCTGAGTGTGAAAAGAGACAATGCATGAAGATCCAGTCAAGGTTGATTCAATCAAGATTGATCCAGTTAAGATTGACTAAATCAAATAGTTTTGTAAAAATATGAGCAATACTAATGGATATAGCGTAATTTTGGTGGAGGAGCCTTTGCATGGAAGCAACCTCATAATTGGGTGGGACCCTTGGTGAGGAAGCTCATAAACTATATAATGGAGGGAATGGTAGCCATATGAGGTATGATTGAAAATTATATTTTGTATGTGGTCTGTTTAGACCTTTTGCATCCTTTGGTTGTTTAGCTAAGTTTGTTGCACTAATGAAAGGGTTTTATCATGCAGGAATTCCCCACTCTTGCTTGGAGATCTTATTTAAGAAATATGAGGAGAGCATTTTGTACTGCATTTTCCACTATTTGGTGTTAGGCCAAGAAGATACCTTCAGCAACAACATAGTCCCTTTCAGAAACTGGGTTATTTCTTAAGGTATTGCAGTGGAGGGGTTTAATCCCTTGTTTTGAGAGCTAATTTCCTAGGAGGAGGATCAACCTTCTTCCGGAAAAGATAGAAAAAGGAGATACAACCATTCATTTGCATGATCAGACATATTTGTGTATTTCTTCAGCCATACATCGTGATTCAACCATATATCTGTAGCAGATACTTCATGTGTATCATTTCTGTCAGGAAACCTTTGCCAGGTCATCTTGGATCTATGTAAAAAGAGACTAGATCTTTGTTTTTGTGCTCTATTGATTAATAAATCATCAGATCTGATTTTTCTCTCCATTTTCTGAGTATAACCCTCAATAAATTGTGTTGTCTCTTTCTGCAGTAATTTCTGTTTGCAGTAGTCTTGGGGTTTCAGTGTTTTTAGGCTGTTTTGAGCATGGGAGGCTCATTTAACTAGGCAAAAGTTATTTGTTTTTTATCTCCTTTTAGATATAGGTGTATTAATGTCAGATCTAATGGATTCATGGGCTGTATTTTTATTTTTAAACTTATATTTCTAAAAAATGCATTTTTCAAGCATGTATTGCTAAATTTTCCCATTTGGGATATTACATTTTTCATATGAGTAACAGATCTCCAGTCAATAGGTGAAGAAGAATATTTATGGAATCATGAGGAATCTGAAATATTTTAGAGGGGCCAGAATTTGATGGTGTCATAATTGGACAAGTTGATAGCTTATTTACACCAGTCATCACCAGGAATTCAATGGTGCAGTCCATTTTAGCAGTTGAGCTTTTCATTTTTCGACCATATTCGAAATTCGAGTTACATGATGCAGCTATGTTATGATTCCTTTATTTTGCTGAGATGATGTATTACTATTGAGATCCCTGTGTAACTCGTGCTGATGGATACCTATTGCCATATTATTGTGAGAATTTATTAGCTTTTCCTGTTGAAGGAAGGCCCATTTGAGTGAGAGTTATTACAGGGAGAACATCACATGGAGAGACACACCACTCTTATTAAGGGTAATTTTTCTTGTTATAACAAATAGCATGCCATGTACATCATCTCCATTTGCGAAAATTAATGAAGTGACCTCCACTCTCTTGAGATTGGGCCTAGAGACGTTACCCACACTTGTTGAATTTCATTATCAATGTGTTTTGTTCTTTATTTTTTGATCGTAGTTATGTTTCATATTGTTTAAGAATGCACATGGGGTTTCTTTATACTATTTTAAATGAAATTATTCTAACATCACAGAAGTAAAGTGTCTTGGGTAATTCTGGTAGCTGAAGAAATCTGGATCACCTCTTGCAAATATGTTCCCATGCGAAGTTTTTATTATGCCATATCATCCAATTAAACAATGTAATGTTATATGGAATATGTAATTTCCATACCTTTTTGTACCAACTTTCCTGTAGTCTGCGGGTAGTGCAGATAAGTTCCTTGTATATGTTTGTGACCACTACCACTTTGCATTCAATGTGCCTTCCCATGTGACATGATCCTCCACCCCTCCATATCATAATCCCGCATATCTGAGGGTACATATATATGTATCCCGTTCCAAGGACTGATCGATAGGGATGTTCAATTCCTCAGCTCCATTCCATATAGGTATGTTTCCATTCCATGCAGTAATGATCTGATTGAGGAAGAAAATGCCCCGGGTGTGGAGACTGTGTAGGAGGTGTTCTGATATTTGTTGTGTGTCGGTGCCATCCTTTATTATATATGACCCAATAATGATTAGTGAACCATTTCTAAATTTGTATATTATTCTCCAATGAAAATGCACCTTAACCATTTGGAAACTTCTCCAAATATATGATCCATATGTCTTCGCAAGTGTGTTGGACCTGCACCATGTTATGATGTTCCGCCTGTTCAGATATTTTGTATAAATGATGTCGCACCATAGGCCCTCCATATGTAATCTACAACAGAGGTACTCTAAAAGGAGTATCCTTCCAAATATTATATATTGATATCCAATAAGCGCCATCCTTCGACAACCTTCAGGAATTTTATGTTAACCATCTTGATGAGGTGATATTTGGCAATAAGTTTTTGTCCTGCCTGTTGTATGAAGTTTGACAATGGTGATGAATTTATGGATAATGGATGCAGGAAGGAGGAATAGACGTACCCAATAGTTTCTCATTTGTTTGTAGTACAACTTGAACAGGATGAATCTTCCCGGAACAACACACATCTGTGAGTCTAGGCACTCTTCCTCTTTTTTTCATTTTATCTAAAATATGAACCAGTCTTCATTCTTGTAGTTCAAAGTCTTCAATTTTCATCCCAGATAAGCCATCCTTCCCAACAATGGTTTATAATTATAATTAAACATGTTTTCAATGTCCATAATGTCATGTCCCCACCCTACTGATTATAGGATGTATGACTTGCAGCATTAGTTTTCCATCAATCGTGTGGCATTGTTGAAATGGACCAAGATGTTGCAAATTCCTCCAGTAATCTGGAAAGCATACCAAAAACCATGCTCTCATTTACGAATAAGTAATGAGATACAATATGCTGGTAAATCTGAAAATACGAACTCCTTTGAATCAGGCCTCTGCAGTTGCTTTTCTAATCGTGTTTCTTAAACAATCCATCACCATTATAAATAAAGGGGGTAATAAAGACACCCTTGGTTTGGTATACTCCCTTACCAACACCAAAAAACTCTGTAAGGTATCCATTTATCATAACATAAATTTTTTCACTAGTGACACATGCCATAATCCATTTGATGATGGGATTTGAAAGTCCAATCTTTAGAAATGTATGTCTCAGAAATCCCCAATACATGAATTCATATGCCTGAAAAATTCTATATTGATCACCAGATATTTTATATTATTGGTATGGATCGAATGGATAGTCTCCCGTGCAATGGCAACTGCATCATGTATCAACCTATTGTGTAGAAAACCCGATTTCTCCCGGCTGATGTGAATCTAGAGGGAGTATTTTATGTGCTCCATACTAATCTTCAAAATGACTTTATACACGATGTTACACAATAAAATGGGTCTATAATCTAGGAAGCATTGAGTGTGCAACTTTTTCAGAATCAGAGCAATGAAAGTAGAGCTTATGGAGCTATAAATGCACCCCCTTTGTCTTATCTCTTCCACCATGTCGATGAGATCCTGTGCAATATATTTAAATAAAAATAAGAAGAATTCTGCCATCTAGCCCTTTTGGCCGAGACTTTTATCATTGGAAAAAAATTTATGGGTCTGATGTATTTCCTCCAAATTGACTTGACTATATATGATGCTATTTGTTCCTCATTGAAAATTTGAGGATATTTCGTGATGCCCCAGACTTGGTCCTCAATTTTTACATCTGGACAACTTTGAAAAAAAATCTTGTAATTCAAACCAACCTCTCATTGTATATCCAGTGTCTTGTGCACCAGTTTACCATCCTGTCCACGAACCCTCCAGATAGTGTTTCCATTCCTCCTCTGGTTTTGATCACTTTCCTTTAGAAAAATGGCTCGACTCTTTAGTCACCAAGTGGTTTCCTGTATGCAAAGAATCTACCTCCTCCAAAGTTCTAGTCCTTTTATTTTATCCCAAGAATCTAGAGGTGGTGAATCACATTTCATAATTTTCATCAGAATTTCAGTATCTCGTGCAATGGATAGTAACTCCTTTATGTGCTCTACCTTATTTTTATGAGGTGTAGAATCAAAGGGATATCCATCTCCTAATTCCGCGACATAAGAAAACCAGTGAAAACTATGAAAAATTCTTCTTCCTCCAACCATGCATGGTTAAATTTGAATGGGATGCCTAGGCGCGATGTGACCTCATTGCATTTTAGTATAATGGACAAGTGATCAGAGATATGTTCTTTAACAATTTTTGACTGCGTGATCTTGAAAAGACCAACCAGGTTTTCATGAATGAAAAAATGATCCAGAAGCTTTCCGATATGATCCACCCCTGATCTGTCATTGTACCAGGTCAGGGAAAAAGTGATACGTTGTATATCCCACAGGTGATTTGATGTGAAAAGGATGGATATCTTTCTGCAAGTGGATCCTTCCCGCACTGAGTCCCCCATCATTCTTTTCGTCCCCCATCATTCTTTTCGTGTTACTGTGGCATTGAATTCACTAGCCACAATCAAAGAGTTTAGTTTGAGTAGGTGATAAGCATCCATTTTGTCCCATAAGGGCTTTCTATTAGCATAAGGGGAATATAAATTGAGAACATGAATTCTAAATGGGAAGCCTATGATATACCTAGACAAAAAAATGCCTACAAATAAGTGATATATTGTGAAGGAGGCCCATCTAGGATCCTAGAGGGCAGCGAGACCACTGGATAGACTAATTGAATCTACAACCACCATATGCAAATCCAAGTAAATATTGCCAAATTATGAAAATACAGAGTCAAAGACAGTCATAGTTACTTAAATCAAGATAAAAAAAGGACGAATAGTATGTAAAATATTTTTCAAGGAGAGAAAATTAGAATAGTCCCCAAGTCCATGCAAATTAAGAGATAAAAAAATCATGAGGAAGTTGGAGAGGTGGGCGTAAGTGCTCCAAGGACATGAGAGTAGGATGTAGAAATAGGGATATCACAAAGGGATGTTGAATCAAGTAAAGTAGTCGACATAACATCCAATATAGATTTATGTCACCCCTTCGTTTTCGAGTTTGTGATATTGGGAGCGGAATTTGGGTTGATATTAATGGAAAGGGATTTATGGGGTCCCCTATGTATAGTGAGAGTGGCCAGGTCTAAGAAAGGGTTGTTCAATAAAAACTCAAGGTCTCTACCAACGAAGTTATCAGGAGACAGTTACGAATTGGGATGACTTTGTGATGAGGGAGAAATAAGAGGCGATATTAGAGGTATATGTCAAGGATAATGATGTCCAGAAGGGATGGATCGTGGGGGAGAAATATGGGGAGGCAAGAGAGAAGGGAAAAATGGAACCACAACTGTATGGGGTGTCCATATGGAAAGGGAATCTGAATGTGATGTAGAGTGTGGAGGTGCTGCATGTGGAGGAAGAAGGGGGGACGCGGCATAATGAGGTAGTCGATTTGGAGAACCGGAGGATGTGATCCGATGAAGGAATGTACCCAGAGAAATTCTCGATGAAGAAGCAAGTGATGGAGATGTTACATAATCATAAGCATGATAAATATCAGAAGGTGAAGAAGTACCAAGATTTTATTGGGAGTCCAATGTATCCTTTCTCAATTACTAGAAAGGAGCCCCAACCTAGCGACTGTCCCTGCGCGACCCAAAATGACGTCGAGGGATGTTCTCAAGAAGGTGGACCATCTGGTGGAAGAGGAGGCAGCGGAACGGAATGTACCCATATTCCAAATGCTGACGATGAACCGCAAGCTCCAAAGCGATGTCAATCTGACCTGTTAATCCCCTAGAGGAGTGCATCTCAACTAAGACATTTTGAATCGAGACATTTTGGGTCGACATAGATGAGTCGTCCAATGGAGTTTCAAATTATAGCAAGTATCATATCAGTCCAGAACTCTAGGGGAAGCCCAGAGATTTAAACCTAGATGTAATGATTATGCGGCATGTCCCTAAGTGGATTGAACCCAACATACCAGTTATCTAGTGAAAGAAAACTCCAACCCTCACCCAATGCAGGGCCAAGATATTATGAAGGTCCTCATGGTGCATAAAATGGATACTTTACCATGCGCCCAAGAGTCGAATCACTTTTGGAAGATATCCCAGGATCGGAGACCATTTCTCCACAACCCATGACTGCATTTCCAATTCAGACATGTCTCCAAAATAACATTTACCAACTAGGCTTGCCATTATAAACTAGTAACACGATCCCACATAACACCGTATTTTAGACTCGGGAGTTTAGTGGCAGCGGTAGGTTTTATGGGATTCCAACGACAGTGATGCTTGGAGACTCATCCAGGCCGTGAAGTATGAGAGAGACCTTCGCATTGCACGTGTTGGACAGATGGAGGGTCGATCGCATGGGGTACGCCAACCGATGGAGGTGAGATGAGGGCACGTTCAATAGCAAGGGTTATGTTATCAATTTTTACTGAACAAATTCAAAAATTTATATTAACTAACTTTATATATATGTTTGTGTGTGCGCGTGCGTCGTGTGTGTGTTTTAAGTTAGTTAATATATTTTTTTGAATTTTTTCAGTAAAAACTCGTAACATAAATATTCTAACAAATGACTTAATTAAAATCTTGTTCATTTTAAATTTGTTAAAACAATTGTTTGAATTAAATGGGGAAAATATTTTCTCAAAAAACTTCAATTATAATATTGTATAAAGAATAAGTTATATAAATTCACAAATTGATTGGTCAAATAATTACAATATATAGATAAAATTGAACTTACATGAAAAGAACAAAGAACAATCTCTTCCTTATTTATGAACAATGATTCTCTATACATCAAGTGGATTATTTCTTTATTAGAAATATTACTTATGTAATAGATTCATCTAGACTATTGTCAACTTTCCTTAACAATGATCAATCTTCTCAATCATAGTTAACCATGATCTACTAATCAATCCCAAGCATGAAGATCTTCTATTAACACAACCAAATTAATAATGTGTTTGAGATATTCCCATAAGTCTCATTTTACATCGATTATATGGAAAGTAGTGCTATTATAAGTGGAAAGTGACACATATCCTCATATACAACCACTTTATCGATGTGAGTGGGCTAGTTCCTATGAAATTTATGATTTTAAGAGTTATAATTTTTTCCAAATTTACCTAATTATTTTAATAACTTTAATATAATACTAATTTTGATCTATATAATTTTAATTATTTTGATTAAATGTTATTTTTAAAAAGATTATTAAAATAGTAAAAATAAAAATGGAAAAATGTCGAATAAAACATATTATAATCCATGATTATATTTATTTTTATGAAAAGAAAAATATTAACATTGTTACAAATATTTTAAAATTATAAATCAAACATATTATTAAAAAAAATCAACAAAATTTAATTATTATACCTTTTTAATGATGTAATTACAAAATATTACAAATATTAACATTAATGCAATTTTTAAAATTTAAAATCAAATATAATATAAACAAAATATTTAAATCCTCTCAAAACCCTTCCAAAAAATGAAATGAAATAGACCAAGATGGTTTTCAAAGAGTCCTCAATTGATGACAATAAAATAAGAATACAGATGGGTCATTCCCTACTACAAATCTTAAACCTAAGAAAATGTTCTAGATCCTCAACAACTCAAATCCAAAAGAACATGCTAATAATTGCATTTCTTCCACGACTTCTAAAGCCACTCCACTCCCTCCCACCACACAAACAAGGATGAAGAATTAATGAAAAGAAGAAAACTCAAATGCAATATGCCAGAAAACAAAGATCAAGAAAGCACATATTTGGTAGAGGATAATGATGCCATAATGTATGAGGGAGAAGAAGTTGATATTGACCTAGAAGATCTACATCTACAATCTATAGCCAAAGCTTGGTAAGGAAAATGCCTTCAAATATCTCAAATAAAAAAAGCGAAGTAGTACAAAATGCATCCATTAAATCTCAAGCTAGCAAAGAGCATGTTCTTAAATGAAACTTTCCTCTCTCATCTACCTTGGTATCTAACAAAAATGTCTTGAAGTAAAATAGTAAAGCTAATGAGAAGGAGAGAAGAGGAGGAAAAAAGAGTGACAAACAAGTTCTCCAAAACTTAGGGGAAATTGGAGTTAACTGAGGAACAATATCTCTAATTGCAGATACCTTCCCAACATCCTCCTCCCTTCCCCAATGGAAGTCATACCTTGAAATATCAAAGGCCTAAATGGAAAAACCAAGAAAAGGATTTGAATGGAAAATAGTATGTAAGAAAGGCCTAGGATAGTAATGATCTGCGAAATAGAATGATCCATTAATATATTATAAAAAAGGTCTAATTATATATGGAAAATATGAAACTACATTGCCCTAAATTCTTAATTTGTTGCAGAAGGTATTGTCATTACATGGGAAATTTCTTATAAACATGAAGAACAATCATGGCAAGGGTCCAACTCATTAGATATTATCATTTTGGATTCATATTCAATTTTTAATCACTAAATTTTCTAGTAGTACAACCAAGATCCTTTCAACAAATTATAACCATTGATCATTTGATAGATCACAATTATTGGATTATGGGAGGAGATTTAAACATGGTAAACAAACTTGGATGAAAAGTAATGGGCTTAGAGAAAACTAGATATAGAATCAAATCTACTTAAGAAATATACAAGTCTTCCAACTAGTCAATCTCAACGGTTCTAATGGCATGCTCACTTGGAAAAGAAAAAGAAGGGGCTCAATTGGCATCACTTTTAGGCTTGGAAATTTTTTAAATTTCCAAGGCACTCATGGAATTGGGAGTAACACCAACAACCTATATCCCTTCTTCACCAACATGCTATGATTGGGCTATATGATTGTGGAAAATTTGGGAGAGGGGGCAAAAATAATAGTCGTTTTCATTTGAATCATGTTGGATTCAACACTCATCTGTCATATTAAATATAGAGAAATGGTGGTTGTAAGCACCATATATTTGAGATACAATCATGCATATATTTTTTACCATGCTCAATGTTATAAGCCATTTTGTCACATCTGGTCAATCGACCTACAAAATGGATCAATTAACATCCTATTACCCCTGAACACTATCATTGCACAAATACCTAGACATTACTCTTGCCAATCCCTAAGTAACTTCCTGAAACTGGATCAATTCAACCATTTTAAGGACCAAAACAGTGTGTAATCCTGTGGACCTACGTTCACCAATAGGTTGCTCCATGTTGGGTAGGGTTGATCACTAGCAGGTTGCCCTATGTTGGTTGTGCGTTGATTCTAGAATTTTGGGAAAACGTAAAATATTTCTGAAGCTTCCTCTTCCAGAAGTTTCCAAGAGTTGCTACAACTATTTACCTCAGATAGAGATCTCGAATCCTATCCTATTCTACCTTAGAATTTCCATACCTTATCCTTTGAGCTCATCCTCCCATCAAGATTGGATCTCAAGCCTAGATTGGTAAATGGATAAGAACTCCCTACTTGCCATCCTCTTCTATATATTTTTGGCCATCCATAAGATAGGGATTGGATTTTGGAGATATATTCTACCCTCATGTTGTTGTTATGAAGAGTCATTATTCAATTCATTAGGGTAACATAGAGGTACACTTTGTGGAAAAGAAGGATAAGTCAACTTGGAGGATCTCTTCTACAAGATAAACTTCTATATTTGGTTGTAACTCATTCCATTTCTATTAATGCAAAGAGTTCTTCATTTTTATTATTTGTGATATCATTATTTCATGTATTTTGATGCCATTTTGATCCATTGAATTAAATAATTAGATGATGCTACATAGATGTCAAAGATCATTGGATTTTATTGTTTGATCATGTAGGTTCTAATTATAGGGATCAAATCTAGGATTAGTGCATTGAAGCCAAGATAGGAGTGAAGCATATGACATATTACAGGTAGGATTCATCCCATTATCTATTTAATTTAATGGAAACAATAGCTTCTTTGTCTTTCTTTTGTTCTAGGCTAGGCCACCCAATCTAGGGAAGATAATTTTGTCCATAGTCATAGATTCCATATAAAAAATTGGCGACCATACTAGGGATCGATGTATGGTGCTTTATTTTTCCTTATTTTTTGTTTTACCTCTTCTTCATACCTTCAATATCATATCCAGTCAATAACATAGCTAATAATACCATTCATTGAGTTTCAATTTCAATTTTTGTGTCAAAACTTTCTATTTCTTGACCAACACTCTGTTTGGTCTAGGGACAGAGAATTTCACCCCTGCAGAGCCTTCTCTGTGTCTGTGTTGCATATCAATGGTGCCTCTTATGCACCTATGTTGGACCTTGTTCATGCATGAATTTTATTTCGCGTTGATTTTATCTTTGATCAACCTTGTTCCAATTGCTCTTCCTTGAATCTTTGAGTTCCTTGTGGTCTCTATGAAACCTCCATTTAGTTTGATTTTATTCTTGAGTGTATTTGATAAGGATTTATTTATATCGTCTTTTGTTATTATCATTAGGTCATGGGAAAACTCATTATGTTTGATCATTAAGTGTCTGAATGAATTGGTGTTTTAGTAATCATTCTGAAACGTTTGTTTGAATCAATGATTAGACATGCATATTAGTTTTCATCATATTTGAATATTAAGAGAAATTGAAAAGAAAAATAATTTCTTTTGAATATACGGTTTTTGTGTGTGCAACAACATTGGAACGTTTGCATTGAAAACAGAATTTCAACTTTCATATTGTTTGTTGCATTTTGTATGTTGCATACTCTTTGTCTCTTCCATTCCTTAGATAGATTTTCATTGAAAGTGAAATATTTCAATTCTTGATGCAATCTTGCATATTAGCGAATTCTGGTGAAACTCATGGTGAGCCATAAAACTAAAACTTAATTGAAGATAAAAATTACAATTTATTGAATCAACAAAAGGAGCATTTATAAGATTAACGCAAAAATTTAAAGGTCTAGGCTAGAGATGTGTTCTGATGTCGTTAAATGTAGGAGCTAGACATTGTTTCTTGGTGTTGCATACCTGGGGTGATATCCTATTCCATGTACATAAGTGTATAGGATCGTACTTTGTATACCTTCGGGTATATTGGATGGAGCTCCATGCATGAAAAGTATATGGGTACACTCTCATTGAACGGTTACACATTAGAAAACACTACTATTGAGTGTACTCCCATGTACCATCGAGTATATTTTGGGTGTCCCTTATAGGTTTCTATCCTCTCCATAGGTAACTGAGTCAGCTTGCTTGCATACCATGATATACCAAACAAAAAATGTGAGGATATTTTCTGCATGTACGTTAATTCTATGGTTCACCAAGGTGTATATTTCAGTTCATGGGCACTTGGTAAACCTTTATGCCTAGTTTTACCCCTTTTTGTCCTTTTTTTGGTGTTATTTTTAAAAATTATTAATCCAACGTGGTATAACAAACTGCCTTTCCCTATCGTTCATGTGGAATGCAAAATAATCCTCCTCTTCCTCTATAGGAAACTTCCGGCGATTTTCAGAAGCATAAGAAGATGCAAACTATCAGATTAGGAAACTTAAGAACTACTTTTAGTCCTCCTCCTGAAATTGATCCACCAAAATCATCTATCCATTTGATTTCTAAGCCCGAGATTACATCTACTCTTGCTGGTGAATCTAACACAATCGCAACAAAATTAATTGAATATTTTTTTCTTGAGGTCATTGAAGCTAACTTCGTTGAGTTTGATCCCTTATTACGTGATGTTATTCAACCTAAGGTGCCTCAGTCATCTTAACATATTTATTCCTTTTCTCTTCCTTTGTCTCAGACACAATCGTAGGCCATATATCTTGGACTCGACTTTGAGCCTCTTCCATATGGCCTTGTGAGTATTGAAGAGATCCCACAGGAAGAACCTCATCCCTCCTCTCATGTTAATTTGAGAGGGTTACATCGTTATCAAGATCTTACTTTTCCTTCTCTTCAAACTCAATCATAAGCTCCTTTATCTGATTCGCTTCCTTTCATTTCATCCATAAGTTTCTTGTGAAAATCATCTTTGGGATCATTAGCCATGACTGAATCTGATATGGTTTCCCAACATGTCTCCACTATGGCTGAGATATCTAATGTTTCTTCCACATATATGTTTATGACATCACCAAATACTCATATCTATGGTGTCACGTTTGTCCTTCTTGGTTATCAGTCATTGTATGGTACATTCTATGGTGTAGCATCCAGTCCTTGGACTTCTCCCATGAGATATGTTTCTAGAATTCCATCTCGAACTTCTCTAATGATTACCACACAATCTTCTCCTTCTCATCCACCTACAACTATGGTTGGAAATCAGGTTGGTCCTTATATCAGTGGACACCCTCAACAACCCAATTCTCTTTACATTGGCTACTCTCCATCTGGTGGGAAATTTCATCCATCATACCCTCATCCCTTGGTAGGGGGGAAAATATCATCGGTATGCCTCAAGTTAGTGCTCGGTTCATTAAATATATATTATCCTGATTTGACTACTAATATTTGGAAATCTAATTTTCCCATTCAACTTGGTTTAGTTGTGGGTACATCAGTACATTATCAACCTATATCATCTGCATTCCAAGTTCCTACTCATAAATATTTAACTTTACTAGATCAAAACAACGTAAGCCGACATGTAAGAGTTTCTCAACGTATTCCAATGGTATTTGGTACCTCCCATATCTTTCTTACTTAGCTTTTACAAGGAAACTTACAGTCTCAACAACTTGGAAAAGGTATCCCTCAAATCCTTGTAGGAAAAACTTCGCATGGTATGGAACAACCCCTACTGACCTCAAATTATGTGGACATGATGTAGAATCCCACTGGGCAACATTTTTCAACTTTTCAAGATATTCCTCAAACACCTTATTTATGTTATCAAATCCAAACTCAACAATTCCAACATTTATAAGGTTATCTTAGAGCTAGAAAATAGGGATATGTGTATACTGGTTATCAGAATCCTCCTTATTCTAGTAGCCATGTCCCTCTTTATCAAAATCCTCCTTATTATTGGATGGAAGTACCTATTGCTCAGGCTATCCCATCTTATCTAGGTTACCCTCCTCTAGATTTTAATAAGAAATTTCCATTTGTAGCTACTCTTGACATTCCACATTTGACTCGACTCACGAATGGCTCTATTGCTCATTCTGCTTGGTGGTCGATAATTCCTACCAAATTTCCATCTAACATTTCCAAATTCAATGGGAATCCTTGAGAAGACCCTTATACTCATGTAATTACTTATGATCAGTGGTGTTCTTCAAACTCCCTTAGTCATGATTCAATTCTATTAAGTGTTTTCAAATTTATTCTTATAGGTACCACATCTAAATGATATATTGAATTACTTATAGATTTGTATAATGATTTCAGTTCCTTATCTACTTGATCTGGAAGGACCTTCGCACATGAAAAGAGCTTTGCACGATGTTGATTTGAAGTTGGTGACAAGTATTTAAGTGGGTGAAATGATGCTTATGCATTTATTTATGCATTTTATTAAACCCATGCATTATTGATATAAATTAATAATTCTGAGAGAAATTTGTCTCACATTATTCATTAATGTAATTAGGGAAATTGGTTTTATGTGAGAAACCACCTCACACCAATTCTCTATTTTTGATCAATTATTGTTGACAGAATCAAGGGCATGGTTGGGAAGTCTTTAGGTGGTTTTGAAACTTTTCCCAATTATGGGCCTGAGATAGTTGGAGGTCCTACTTTCATGGACTTCATTTTTCCTTCCTTGTAGTTAGGCCCTACAATTGTGGGTCTTGTAATTAATGATATTTTTTGAAGAGTGGGTGAGGAAAAATATATATATTCCTTTTGTAAGCCATGAGAAGGGGGAGAATATAGGAGATAATACTTAGCCATTGAGATCCATAATGCTTGGCTAATGCTCAGCTAGAGAGCTTGAATGTAGGAAATATTGCCTTGAAGAAGGAATATAGAGTATCTACATTCCAATTGAAGCGGATTCGAAGATGTAGCCCTAGAGAGATGGAGGGGTGAACTCTGTTACCAATTTGTTGTCTCTCTTTTATGTTTTTTGTTCTTCTTGATTATGTGCATTTCATTTAATTATGTTGATGTGGACTAACATGCCCATTTAAGCCTATATAAGACATAGTCATTTAAAATATCTTAATACCCTACACGATGGGTAGAGTAATACTTGACCCGTGATCAGATCAAGTGGTATCAGAGTAGGTGATTGCTTTGCAGGATGGGAAAAGGTGCGAAGCATGTTGAAAGAATGCAAGAGTTGCAAGAGATAAATGAAAGCCTTCAAGCCGAAAATGAAGAATTTTGAAGGTTATTGCTCGATAAGAAGGAGCTTCAAGAGATGCTACGAGCCAAAGATGAGATATTGTCTAAATTGCAGAAGGTTGAGACGATGGAGGTTGCATCTCAAATTGAGGTATATGATGTCAGTTCATGTTCTATTCTTTCTCAATATGAAACTAATGTTGGCATGAAAATACTCATGAAGATGGGGTATAATAGAGGTGGACTTGGCATAAATGGCCAAGGAATCACCCAACCATTGGAGGTTGTACCAATACAACCATTTGCAAGTTTGGGTTATGGACAGGAAGAGAAATGAGAATGCTCAAAGGTAGCTGAAGCAAAATCCATCTCTTCATCACCTGATTCCAAGAAGGGAATCAAGCCACCAAGTTCTCATCAGTTCAAGGACAAGTCGAGAAGGTATGGCAATAATTTAAATTCTTCTTTTACCGTAATGAAAGTGATCGCTTAACATTGTCACCACCAGTAATTCTCAGGTTGTGGGATGGGGATTTTTGTAGTTAAGAAAACCAGGGGTAACCAAGAACCGCTTTGGGAATTCAGGATCTAGCCTTCCTGAGCTCCGGAGAGGGATCTCTCCTAAAGATTTAGCTTTGTTTTGGTAAAGGGTTTTAGGCTAGCTATGAGTGAGCAATAGGATTTATTTTAGAAGTATGGTAGGAATAAAAATTGTTTCAAGGTAAACCGGAGGGATCTACCAAAACATTGGGCAATGGAGTCAACTCTCTAGGCAAGCAGATCTAGGAAATAAGACTTAAAGATGCAAATGTACTAAGGGCAGGATAGATGACCTTCTAAGGCTTTGAAATAGGCTTTGTTGATGGAATGGGTGAAATCTGAACAAAAGGGTACTTAAGAATCCTTAAGTTACAGAAAAGAGGATTGAAGGAGGGGATCAAACTGGGACCTAGAGCAATTAAGAATTCTATGGTCTGGTCATCAAGCAGAAAACATAGAAATGCCAACTAGTTTAAAACAGGGAGCTTATAATCACTAATCCTGTTTAATTTTTCCTAAGTTGATCATTAAAGAATAGAAACACATCAAATGAATGTATGTAAACTTTTAAATAATAACACTGAAAACAGGAAAAAATACGAGAGTTATCTTGTCACCACGAGAATCTTTAGTTATGATGTCTCTAATCTCGTTTCCAGACTGCTGCTTTGCTAATTGACTCACACCAACTTCAATATGTCCAGCAAAATGACTATAGTAGTCTTGAGCAATTTTATTCCACACTGAATACTTTGAATTATGAAGTATTTATAAACAAAATTGTTTACAAAATATCTCATAAATTGAGATAATGTTTTAAGGAAAAATAGTAAAGAGAACATAAGAAGAGGGACAATAGCAAAACATTTTGCAAGTTGTCCTCTTTTACAAGGAAAAATAGAATTGTTTTATCTTATCTAAACTGATTTTTTATGTGCTATGAGCATTGCTGGAAATAGGTACATCTTCTCGTGGATGGTGGCTTGTAGAATACTCTTCCTTTTCACCTTATGCTCTGATACTCTTTATCTCTGCTTTTTATTGTTTCACTGCTGCAACTGAAAAATGACCAGGAGTAACAATTTGATTTTACTGATACACTTTGACAATGATTTTTTCACCATAAGGTAAAAGTAAAATATGATTTTTCATGTGACTTTCCTATCCTTTACCTGTCAAATTCACATCAGATCTGTGAATTCTTGCCACTATTCAGCAGTGGGGATCTTCATATTCATCAATTTTTCTGTAACTTTCATCAGCTTCTGTATATTTGGAAAAGTTTGGCTTTACTGTGAACATATGCTTGATTTCATTTTCCAAAAAGAATAGATTTTCAAAATATTGAAGAAGTACTTTTCCACTTGGAGATCCTTGTGGCAAAGGTTGTTTAGCTTGCTCCTTAGCATGAGCTCTGATTTTCTGATCATAATCTTTTTGTGGCATTAATTTGTCATTTAATGCACGAATGTCTGGTAAACCTGCTTCTAATAATACTTTGTATTTGGCCAAAAATCTTGAGAAGGCCAAGTTCATACCTTTACACCTATCTTCCAAATTATTCATCATGTTTCTTTTATTCAATACTTTCTTAATTTGAAGGATGGCCTCTGTTCTATCAGCAATTTTCGACTCTTCCAATTCTTCTCTGTTTTTGTTGTTCAAAAATGCTAGGAGTTGAACTGCTTGTGGTGGCTTATTTTCAATTTCTTTCTTGGTTTTATAAATTTCTACATTTGTAGCCTGTAGCAACTCTTTCTGCTCATATATTATCTGAATGGAAGGCCATTGTGAGTGAATGCCTTCAATGATTTTTGTCCATAAATGATTTTTAATGTATGAATCCTGATCTGTAAGATTCACTTTTGTTTGAAGAATTCTCACTTGTTCTTGTAATCTATCAGCCCTCTGTTCATGCCCTTTGGAAGTAATCAAGGCATCTCTTTTGGAAGTTTCCAGATTTTTAATAGTGCCTTTCAAATTAAGTATATCTTTATCTTTAATTGACATATCTTCCATGGCTCTGATTATGGCAGCTTTTTCTTCTACTGTGTTTACCTGTGAGGTTGATGAAGAAGAGGCAGAGATGTCATCAGAAGTGATTGGCACTGCAGTTGCCAGTACTCCTTGTGGTGCTAAGTGTTCTGCCAATGTAGATGGAACAGTTGTGCATACAGTTGGAATCACTGTAGGAGTGACAACCTGTTGAGATTTCTTCAGTTTTTCATTCTCTTGCATGAAAGCTTCTATTTGGTTGTCCATTTCTTTTATCTGATTTGTCATTTTAAGAAAAAGTTGTTTCAATTCATCATTCTCTGTTTTCTGCTGAAGGATTTATTTTGCCTGAGGATTTTCACTTCGAGGCAATTTTAGTTGTTTTCTGAGGGCAGCTATATCTTCATTTTTTTGTTTGATTAAAGTCTTTGCAACTTCAATGTTAGCCGGATCAGCTCCTGCTTCAATCACTAAGTCTTCTAATGCTTTGATCTTAAAGTTATTGGCATATAATGAGGCTTTATCCAATTTCATTTGAGTTTGAAGGTCTATCAATGTTTTCTCAAACCTGATAGAATTCATAGTCTTATTGACTATCTTAGAATATAGCATCTTTGTGTTTCTCCTATAAAATTCTATTTCATCCAATTCATGGACAGCATCTGCATCAACTTCAAGGTCTGTCTTTGAATAATCTGCAATATTTTTTGAATCAGCCACTGTAGGCTTGAGAAATGACATCACCAATTTATTAGAAGAATAATCAAAAGCTGAAAGAAGTCTATCTTTATTTCCAGGCTTTTCCTTAAGGAATTTAGAATATGCTTCATTTTTTATTTCTTCATTATTTTCTTTGATTTGCCTAAACCTGATTTGAATGTCTGAATCTGTATTGTCAGGTTCTTTAGAAGAAGATGGAAAATCAACCTTAGATTGTTTATCCACCATGACTGTATCTTTCTGCTGGGCTCCAAATTGGACATTTTGAAGCTCTGTGAGAGTTTCAGTTACTATCCTTGTTGCTTCATCATCAGTTTCATGACCATTTTTATCTTCAATATTGATAGCTTTGTCCCTTTCTTCATTGGTCAATTTACTTTTCTTATTGTAGGGAATTTTGAATCTTTTATCTTGAATAGTTTTAGTAGTGAAACTATCTTCCTTTCTACTTCTTTTATGAACAATTTCAGATTCTTTGTTCACTGTAACCACCTGCGTTTGCTCAACCTGCTTATCTTTTCCACTGTTTCCCTGCATGCTTTGTGAGTCATCATCAAATAAAGTGTTTGGCTCCCATTCAAGTTTATTGGCATATTTTTCAATTTGGGGCTTGGGATCATGCAAGAAGACAGAGAACTTGCATTTCACTCTCATCGTGCTTAAAATACCTTGAGGATCATAATTCCACATAAAACTATATGGGAATTTATACTCTTTCAACTTGACATTAATTTCATTTGTTGCTTCTCTGTTATTCACAATAAATGGCCCAACTTGATTTTTTAGTTTGAACTCAGTATTTTTTCTAGAAGCTATGAAATTAACTTCATCTGCATTCAACAGCTGCCTCAAATATTCTAAAGCAAATATTCTTGTTGTAACAAATCTTGGAAATTTATATGGGGCCAAGAGTGCACCATATACTCTGATCTCTGTGTAACTCTTGTATAAGTACCAATCCCCTGTTTTACAGCTCTCAGATAGCTGTAGGATCCTCTTTGTTTCTTCATTGATTCTAGGGGTCTGTTCTTTATTCAATAAATTCATAGCAAGCACTAAAAACAAGTCATTGAAATCTGCAAAGTTGTATTTCCTGTTCCATTTTCTTAGAATTGATGACCAAAACACAACTGAAAGTACATTTCCTTCTGGATCTATCTTCTGAAATTCAATAGGAAATTTTTCTGCTTGATAATATAAAAAGAGATGAAGTAGATATGAGGTATATCTAAAAACTCCTTCTGACAATCTGGACAATTGATAGTGCATGTTTTCTGCAATGAACTTAGCAAAATTGTACACTATGGATGGAGACCGGCAAGGACTGAGAGTCAACAAAAAACCTAGTATAGCAACATCAGTGAATTCATCATTGTTATATCCCAGTATGAATGATAGCATGGAGACAATTTGTCTGGTTTCATTTGGAAAATCAAAAGTATCAAATGGAGGATTGAGCTTAGGGATGTCAACTTGTTTGGGACAAAAAGTCTGGAAGACTTTGAATTTAGAAGCAAAATCAAGGTCTAAGTAAAGCTGAGTTAAATCCTCTATTGACAATGAAGCAACATTAGGATCAGGGTTCAGTTGTAGCATAGAATTTATGGATTCTGCATTGATGTAAAATAAGACCTCTCTGTCTCTATTAACAAAGCACCTCTAGTCTAGAAGATAATAGAACTGACACAATCTGACAAAATTAGCGGCTGAATGAGTTTGAGGAACAATGTACTTTGGCAGATTGAATTCCCAAACTGGTATATCTTTGTCATCTTTCTCTACTGATTTACCAAAACACCAGTTATAGACATCAAGTAAATTGAATTCCACTGAAGGGTCTAGTATTATGTAATCAAGGTCAACTAGAGGACTATTTTCTTGTGAAATAACTGGAGGTTGGACAGGCTTGACCACTTATGTGGAATCAGCAATGAGTGCAGGGGTGGGTTTATCAATTTTAGAAGATTCAGTGTGAGGGATTTTAGCAGAGGCTTTCTTTTGAGGCTTTGGACCTCCTGCTTTAGGGGTTACTTGTTTCTTTGTCATTTTTTAATTGAACAGAGCAAGCTTAGACTGTTTGCTGCATTTTTTTGTTGGAAACAAGGGATTTTTAGAGAATATCTCTGGTAAAATAGGGTTCTGAGAAAAGTTTCAGATGATAGAAGGGTTTTAATGCTCGGAAAAAAGGTTACGATCAATTTCAGCAGTGAAAATGACCAGGGTAAGAATAAAATTTGCAAAAAATGGAAATGAAGGATTCTGGGGAAATTTTGACAAACTTTCCCGTGTACTTTGGATATTTTTTGCAATTTCCGTATGGGTAATTCAGAGAATTACAAGCAATAATTGAAGAATTGGTGCTTTTTCTTTTGGAATTGAATTTTTATGGTTAAGTTTAATGAAAATTACCTTTTAAAAGGTATACTTGTGGTAGACTGAGTTGCAGGTCGTGCGCAGTCTTCAATTCCACTGAACTGGTCTATCATAGGGTATTGTGCTTCTTCGTAGTTGAATTGCAGGGATATTGGCTTGAAAATGGCGTTGGTAGGTTTGAAAATGGTGGACAGGGCTCTGCACAGGCTCTCAAGGTATAATGGCGCACAAATGGTGAAAATTCGACGAAAATAGGCTCTGCGGAGGTTTCATAGGTTTAAAGCGCGAATAAGTGAAATTTCATTAAAAATTATGAGTTTTTATGAATTAACCATAGTTTAAACCATAGTCAAATTATATTAAATCATAGTTTGGGCGGAAATGGTGTTGGAATACCACTGGGTGGTATTCGCGCATCTCCAAGGCGGTAAGCTGTAAATCGCTTTTCGAACGCGATCCAATCATTTGAGGACACGTCAACGTAGGGCGGTTTCAGAAAACAACCTATATCGCGCGACTTTTACAAAACTTCAAATGACTACTTTATGAGCGCGAAAATAAACTGGCGCCATCAGATCTATTTTCAACAAGCGAACGGTCGGGATTAAAAGGAAAGGTGCGGGGAAAAATGCAGTGGGTCCAGGACATTGTTTATTGGTCGTTGATCTGATGGGCGGAAGATCAACGGTGGTCATCAAGTGCAATGGGCGATGGTGGGGATGGGAGCTGGAAGCCATCAGGTGTAATAAGGATCGTCGGATCTTGAAGGTAAGTGAAGATCGAATGGTTGAAAATTAGCGCGATGGGAAGGGTAAGGTTCATGTAATAAAACTATCGCGCTAAATAAGAACTGTTAGATTTGATAAGGGAGATCGGACGGTTGTTTAAGCAATGCGATAGGGAATAAGGGAATATGTGATACAAGTATCGCGTTTATTTTGAGCCGTAGGATTAAATAAGTGCTGAAGATCGGAGGGTCTAGATTGAACCCGATGGGAAAAGGGTTTTTGATGGGTTTTATGTATAAAACTGACTTTTTCAACGGAAAAATGATCGAGAGGGATTTTTAAGAGGGATTTAACCAAGGTTAATTTATTGGGGTATAGGATATGTATCGGGGATCTAACAAAGGGTTATAACTTAACCTTAGGTTGAGGAGTCGGGCAAGGGAAATATACAAGGGAATGGGTTTAGAAGTTTAGTTTAAATTAAACTTCGATATTTTTTCTTAAAACACATATAAAACATGTTTTAAAAGATTTTTCGAATATTTTTATTATAGGGTTAATTAAACCAGGTTGATTTAACTACCATAGGGGTGGGATTATATATAAAGGTATATTTTAGCCAAAGGGGGTTATAATGTGGGTTTTATTAAACATGTGGGAATTATAAACTTCGGCTAAAATTATAATAAGTGGGTTTTTGGGTTTATTATAAAAAGGAGTTATATATAATAGGAAAAGGTCATTTCTATAATGATTTAATATATAAATTAGAGTTAATATGAAAATAGGAGATGGTATACTCAAAACACATAAACATAACAAGTAAAGTGAATTTCAAAAGATAATTTGCATTGATCTTATCACTTAACTTATGATATAATGTTATTTTGAGGGTTTAATGTTTTCAAATGATGTAGGAAGTTAATCAAATGGGAATTATAATGCCTTTAAGTAAAAATGGAGTTTTACTTAGGATTATTTATGGGAATGAATGCATGAATGGTAAATGATGTGATTTAAGGGATTAATATAGACATTTACACTTTCAACTGATCAGTCATAGAGCCTTGGGTCCGGTCCCAACAAAAGTCAAGGAAATGCCTTGAGCCTTTCTGACTGATAGTTTAGAATGTTTCATGACTATGGGAAGGGGAAGTTAGTTATTTTGCAACCCATGATGAATGATATTTACATTGAGACTTTTCACCTTCTTCTACCTACCCAGCTTACCATGCTAACATTTTTTCTTCCTTTGTAGTAAGGTGCATTTAAGCTAGCAACCTTCACAGCATTTATTCTTTCTGAAAGCAAGTAAAACTATCTAATTCTACACTTATTTCATCCATGAATCCAGATTAAACTGTTGGATTCACTTTATTTCTCTACCTAACTACTGAATTGTCATGATTAAGCAGTATGACAACTCATTATTCTCTATCTACAACAAGTGAAATTGAAACAATGACAAGTTAAGATTAAACTGTTTAACTCATCACGGACTATGGCATTTATTGACACTCATTTGATCGAAAAGTAAAAATTAGTGAGTTGTGCTTTTTATTTCACTGTTTTATTCATTTTCTTTGGGGTATTTTATTTTTTTCTAAGTCCTTTGATTATTCTTTTAGGACTTTTTATCTTTGATTTTTGATTTTGATTTTTATTTTTTTTACAAAATGTGTGAATACAACTTGCAGAAGGAAAAGTATGTACATATTTACAAGATTATCAATATTCAAGTCAAAATTATGACCCCTATATTATAGGTTTCTAACAACTTCCATAGTCCTTCTAACCATGAAGTAGTTAAGAATCATATAAATAAAGAGTGGGTTAATAAGACAGATGTTCCAACAAGAAGGGAGACCAAGAAGAATGAGAACCTTCTAAATCCTCCTATCATGAAGACACAATTGAATGGGAGATGACATAATTTCTACAGTTTTTTCAAAATCAGTGCCCATTGGGAGAAGAAGTGTTGGAAGTTTCACCCCAAAATTTGCCACAAGTCAAACATACATATGGTGAAATAGCTCATGAAAGAGGCTCCATCCACCATTTGAAAAACACGACTACAAGAAGAAAGTGCTTGGTGTTGTTTTGCTAAGCAATTTATGATGTTTCTGCAATGTTTATTTTTGCTCATTTGCAAACTTGCGAGTTTGATGGGGGCAGGTATCCCTCTATTGATGGAAAAAACTTAAAAATTTTCCTATTCAAATAATGACACAATTGTGAAGAGCTTGATGAGAGGAATTCGGTGGCACTTGAATAAGTTTACTTTCTGCAGGCATAGAGTTAGAAGAAGGATGGAATTGCAGTGGCTCTTGATTCTTAGATAGTGTCAATCACAACCAAGTTCATCGTCTCAATCATAGCCATGTTTTCCATCCCTATTTGAATCATATGTTTCTCAAATAGTAGGTTGTCAAAAACAGAAAGTCAATTCAAGCACGCCCTTCTCAGATTCTCCAACAACGTCACTCCATGCTTCTGGCTGAGTAACTTCTACGTAGACCAATTCATACCTAGGGGCATTTTTATTGGTTCGAAAAGTGAACAACATACCGTCTTCAGTTATTTGGGAGGGATGCCATATTTTTGGTGTATCAATCACCTCTAGTACTTTCCACAATATGGTGATTTGTGTCTATTCCAGCAGCAACTTGAAGCTTTTCCAAAAAGTCTGCAACCTAGGCTAGTCAATCCATGATGCACCAACCACTTTAGAAATGAATGCATATTATTCTGCCGCTTCGTCAATCTGTTTTTGGTTTGGATTTCATGTACCAAGGCTTGATTTGGTGTCACTTTGACCAATAATGGGGCTGGTTTGTGGGATATTCTTCATGATTTTACATATAACATATTGCATTATTGATAGGAGTTTCAAAGAGTGGAGGGGCATAGCAAAGTCATCATGATCTGTTGTTAAGATGATTCAAGCGATGTCAAGTATGTTTTCCAAATAGATACTTGCAATATGGAAATTTTATTCATAATTTTCCAATAGATATTGGGTCAGTTTCTGGAATATCAGGAAGGCATGAAGGACCAGGGGTCATCTGGAAGTTGTTGGGCATTCTCGACTTTGGAAGGTGGTGAAGAAATAAATCAAAGTGTGACTGGAGATTCAATTCCACTAAGTGAGCAAGAACTGGTGGACTATGATATTTCTTACACCAACAAATTAACTATTGAAGGTTCGCATTACTGGAATTAGCCGTCCCACCGATTCGTTGTTATTAATTTAAAATTGTTGTGATCATCTCCAGATTTTGTGGGATCATTTCTTTCGAATTTATGTTGTGCCATGGCGTTGAGAATCACAAATTCAAATTCATCAATTTCTGCAGTTGCGAAGCCTTTTTGGGGAGCATGTTAGGATTGAATTTGTTGCTCTTGAAACGAGCCATGGATTTTATGATATTAAATCTGAGCCCAACAGACCGCTTATCCATCGTCATATTGTCTTGGATGACCAAGAAATTCTTTCCCTTAAAGCACATGGCTCCAGATGGCCAGGCTGAAGTAAATCTCATCAAACAGCTTCCCTGCTTGGGCGACACACACATCACCGAGGGTTTAAGAAAAGGCATGAAGGTGCTCAAAGAACGTCGCCAACAGAACCCCGTGGCCAGTATCATGTTGCTCTCGGATGGACATGACACTTCCAATTCCAATAACATTTCTCGCAGGTTGGCCAGAAAAATCATGCATAGCATTTACACATAGTGGTTCAAGGTCAATCCCGGTGTTTGGGTTTTCAATACGAATACGTCCTCTTTATTATATGTACGCCCACATTTTCCATTTTGCGAGATCAAGATGAACATTTCTCAAACCTCTGAATTGAGTGAGCCTGAGAAGGCCATTGAGACTCAAAGTATAAGGTTATAGTCTTGATATTCTGGTGGCCTTGTATGAGAATGGGCTTGTCATAGATTGCACAAAAGGCGAGAAAAAAGGACAAGTTCTCACCAATGATTTCATTGTAAGGTGTCTGGAAAAAACGTGTACTGTCAGAGATGTATCTGTTAGGAAAATAGTCATGAGAAAAGAGACCTTCAATCTTTGCACAAATTAGTCATGTTTTTCCAGAATGCCTCCACCTTAGAAATTCAAGGAGCTCAGATTTCACGATGGTACGTGAATAACTTTAGTAGCTCGTTGTTTATTTTGGGTATCAACTCCATTATGGAGAGAGAAATAATGTGTGTCCCGAGAAGAATGTGTTAGCTGAGCTCGGCCTTACCATGCTAGAAAAGATGCACCTCTTCATGTCGCTTTGTGAGAGAGAGTCGCGATGAAGGGAGCGTGATAGTACTTGACTAATGAAGTGCCGGGCGTGTGATCATCTCGAAAAGGTGCACTATCGAAATTCACAATGGTTTGCTATTGGATGCATTTTTGTTCACGATCGACTCAATTTTTTTCTTGTTCGGTTGTTCCATGGATACGTGACCACGCTGCAACAAATCCTTCCTTCAGCTTCTTTGAAACCTTCAAAGAGCCTATATTAGCTTCGATACCATGTTGGAATTTCTAAATATTTTGAACACACTGGAGAATAGAAATTCTCCTCTTTTAACACAGAGAAATGTAAAAAAAAATTATTGCTTGCTAGACAGAGATGACACAAAAATGCTTCTATTTCATAACAAAGAAAACATTACAAAATGGTGTTCTTCCTCCTCCTGATGGATTTACAAAAAAAAACTGTATATAACTGCTCCAACACACAATGCTTACAGAACAAAACTCTGTCTCTCACAAAAAAATGCACATACAGTGCTTTACTGTTCTTTTTCTGTTTTGCCTTCGGGCATAGAATACACACACACTCTCTATGTCTGTATATCTATAATAAGCCAACAGAATTTTTGTTTTATATGGCGCAATGGTTGACTTCAACAAAATCAAAATAAAACTATTTAATATATATATTATAAACTTACACAGTTTATAATATATATTATAACCCGATGTATAAGTTATAACCAAAGTCAAAAACCTTTGTCGTGCGGTGTTTAATACAAAGAATTCATAAAAAAATTAATGTATATTATAAGGTTAAACCTTAATAATATATCTGCCGCATATAAACTTAGACCAATGAGCTGAGACTTCGGACAAAATTTAAATTGTATTGCAAACTTTTCGCGTAATAAATGAGCCCTACGTCAGCAAGCCTCAAATCAATGTGAACGCTTTCCTATTGGCTAGTGCTAGCCCCATCAGAACTCAAATGATTTATGAACTAGGTTTGATAAAAAATTTCGCGTAACAAAAGTGATATGTGACGTCATGGCAAAAATGAACGTGAAACAATGCGATTGGTCAGATGTGGTGAGTTGGCATGTGGGATCGGGTTCACATCGGTGATCGGCGGATGAGCGGTGTGGATGCCTTGGACCTTGGCAGAGCAATATGTGATGTTGTGACATCGGCAATATCACATCGGCGATTCGGAGCATTGCAAAAACTTCAACCTTTGTTGCTTGTGACATCCGATGTGCGATATCGCATTGCAATATCGCATCACGGTGGATGACGAGCCTTGCAGTTGGGCGGATGTGCGATGTTGTGGGGACCACCATGACGTGGCTTTTTCAAAACTCAAAAAACTGGCGCGTAAAGGATAAGACTCCCGTTGATTGGTTTCTGAGGGCTTTAATGCCCAATAAGACTTTTTTTAATAGAACCTGCTGTTGTGTGATTTGAACACAAAACATTCAATTTTCCTCTGCAATAGTGGGCATTGGCAAACTAAGCAAAAACACCTTAGGTTTTCATTTTAAACTTTCTGTAGTTGAATACACCATGGTGTACACTAACTTCTTTGCTGTTGTACTCATTTCCACTTACCGGGGGTTTTTGCGGGTGGCTTTAATATTTCAACACTCCCCCTTAACTTCAACTACTAGGTTATCGGTCATACCCAGAAATTTCCTTAAAAACTCATAACTCTTCTGTCCCAATGGCTTGGTCAAAATTTCTGCAAACTT